>JANJXV010001180.1:0-180407 GCA_024803745.1 Megascapheus bottae | reverse complement strand
AAGCC
Source organism: Megascapheus bottae (assembly GCA_024803745.1). Taxonomy (NCBI): domain Eukaryota; kingdom Metazoa; phylum Chordata; class Mammalia; order Rodentia; family Geomyidae; genus Megascapheus; species Megascapheus bottae. Next base: position 180,402 of record JANJXV010001180.1, on the reverse strand, counting down.
ATAGAATGGAAGTGTGTGAAGTCATAGAATGGATGTTTGTGAAGTAAGAATGAAGATGTGTGAAGTCATAGAATGGAAGTGTGTGAAGTCACAGAATGGAGGTGTGTGAACTCATAGGATTGAGGTGTGTTAAGTCACAGAATGGAGGTGTGTGAAGTCAGAGAATGGAAGTGTGTGAACTCAGAATGGAGGTGTGTGAAGTCACAGAAGGGAGATTTGTGAAGTCATAGAATGGAGGTGCGTGAAGTCATAGAATGGATGTTTCTGAAGTAAGAATGAAGGTGTGTGAAGTCATAGAATGGAGGTGTGTGAAGTCAAAATGGAGGTGTGTGAACTCATAGAATGGATGTGTGTGAACTCATAGAATGTAGGTGTGTGAAGTCAAAGAATGGAGGTGTGTGAAGTCAAACAATAAAGGTGTGTGAAGTCACAGAATGGAGGTGTGTGAAATCACAGAATGGAGGTTTGTGAAGTCAAAAAGGTGGTGTGTAGAGTCACAAATGGAGGTTTGTGAACTCATAGAATGGAGGTGTGTGAAGTCTAAGAATGGAGGTGTGTGAAGTCATCGAATGGAGGTGTGCGAAGTCATGGAATGGAGGTGTGTGAAGTCACAGAATGGAGGTGTGTGAAGTCAGAATGCAGTTGTGTGAAGTCATATAATGGAAGTGTGTGAAGTCAAAACGGAGATGTGTGAAGTCACAGAATGGAGGTTTGTGAAGTCACAGAATGGAGGTTTGTGAAGTCAAAATGGTGGTGTGTACAGTCACAAATGGAGGTGTGTGAAGTCACAGAATGGAGGTGTGTGAACTCAAAATGGAGGTGTGTGAAGTGAAAGAATGGAGGTGTGTGAAGTCATAGAATGAAGGTGTGTTAAATCACTGAACGGAGGTGTGTGAACTCAGAATGGAGGTGTGGGAAGTCACAGAATGGAGTTGTGTGAAGTCACAGAATGGAGATGTGTGAATTCATGGAATCGAGGTGTGTGAAGTCATAGAATGTAGGTGTGTGAAGTCACAGAATGGAGGTGTGTGAAGTCACAGAATGGAGGGGTGTGAAGTCACAGAATGGAGGTGTGTGAACTCACAATGGAGGTCTGTGAAGTCAAAGAATGGAGGTGTGTGAAGTCATAGAATGGAAGTGTGTGAAGTCATAGTATGAAGGTGTGTGAAGCCAGAATTGAGGTGTGTGAAGACACAGAATAGAGGTGTGTGAACTCAGAATGAAGGTGTGTGAAGTCAAAGAATGGAGGTTTGTGAAGTCATAGAATGGAGGTGTATGAAGTCATAGAATGGATGTTGCTGAAGTCAGAATGAAGGCGTGTGAAGTCATAGAATGGAGGTGTCTGAAGTCATAGAATGGATGTTGGTGAAGTAAGAATGAAGGTGTGTGAAGTCATAGAATAGAGGTGTGTGAAGTCATAGAATGGATGTTTCTGAAGGAGAATGAAGGTGTGTGAAGTCATAGAATGGAGGTGTGTGAAGTCAAAATGGAGGTGTGCGAACTCATAAAATGGAGATGAGTGAAGTCATGGAATGGAGGTGTGTGAAGTCCAAAAATGGAGGTGTTTGAAGTCAAACAATGGTGGTGTGTGAAGTCACAGAACGGAGGTGTGTGAAGTCAAAGAATGGAAGTGTGTGAGGTCAAAATGGAGGTGTGTGAAGTCACAGAATGGAGGTGTGTGAAGTCACAGAATGGAGGTGTGTGAAGTCATCGAAAGGAGGTGTGTGAAGTCATGGAATGGAGGTGTGTGAAGTCACAGAATGGCGGTGTGTGAAGTCAGAATTGAGTTGTGTGAAGTCATAGAATGTAGGTGTATAAAGTCAAAATAGAGGTGTGTGAAGTCATAGAATGGAGGTGTGTGAAGTCAGAATGGAGGTGTGTGAACTCATAGAATGGACGTGTGAAGTCACAATGGAGGTGTGTGGAGTCATAGAATGGAGGTGTGTGAAGTCACAGTATGGAGGTGTGTGAAATCATAGAATGGAGCTGTGTGAAGTCAGATTTGAGGAGTGTGAATTCAAAGAATGGAGGTGTGTGAACTCAGAATGGAGGTGTGTGAAGTCACAGAATGGAGGTGTGAAGTCATAGAATGGAGGTGTGTGAAGTCATACAATGGAGGTGTGTGAAGTCATAATGGAGGTGTGTGAAGTCACAGAATTGAGGTGTGTGAAGTCACAGATGGAGGTGTGTGAAGTCATAGAATGGAGGTGTGTGAAGTTATAGAATGGAGGTGTGTGAACTCACAATGGAGGTGTGTGAAGTCAAAAATGGAGGTGTGTGAAGTCCTAGAATGGAAGTGTGTGAAGTCATAGAATGAAGGTGTGTGACGCTAGAATTGAGGTGTGTGAAGTCACAGAATTGAGGTGTGTGAAATCAGAATGAAGGTGTGTGAAGTTACAGAATGGAGGTTTGTGAAGTCATAGAATGGAGGTGTGTGAAGTCATAGAATGGATGTTTTTGAAGTAGAATGGAGGTGTGTGAAGTCATAGAATGGAGGTGTGTGAAGTCAAAATGGAGGTGTGCGAACTCATAACATGGAGATGTGTGAAGTCATGGAAAGGAGGTGTGTGAAGTCCAAAAATGGAGGTGTGTGAAGTCAAACAATGGTGGTGTGTGAAGTCAGAGAATGGAGGTGTGTAGTCAAAGAATGGAAGTGTGTGAAGTCAAAATGGAGGTGTGTGAAGTCACAGAATGGAGGTTTGTGAAGTCACAGAATGGAGGTTTGTGAAGTCAAAATGGTGGTGTGTACAGTCACAAATGGAGGTGTGTGAAGTCACAGAATGGAGGTGTGTGAACTCAAAATGGAGGTGTGTGAAGTGAAAGAATGGAGGTGTGTGAAGTCATAGAATGAAGGTGTGTTAAATCACTGAACGGAGGTGTGTGAACTCAGAATGGAGGTGTGGGAAGTCACAGAATGGAGTTGTGTGAAGTCACAGAATGGAGATGTGTGAATTCATGGAATCGAGGTGTGTGAAGTCATAGAATGTAGGTGTGTGAAGTCACAGAATGGAGGTGTGTGAAGTCACGGAATGGAGGGGTGTGAAGTCACAGAATGGAGGTGTGTGAACTCACAATGGAGGTCTGTGAAGTCAAAGAATGGAGGTGTGTGAAGTCATAGAATGGAAGTGTGTGAAGTCATAGTATGAAGGTGTGTGAAGCCAGAATTGAGGTGTGTGAAGACACAGAATAGAGGTGTGTGAACTCAGAATGAAGGTGTGTGAAGTCAAAGAATGGAGGTTTGTGAAGTCATAGAATGGAGGTGTATGAAGTCATAGAATGGATGTTGCTGAAGTCAGAATGAAGGCGTGTGAAGTCATAGAATGGAGGTGTCTGAAGTCATAGAATGGATGTTGGTGAAGTAAGAATGAAGGTGTGTGAAGTCATAGAATAGAGGTGTGTGAAGTCATAGAATGGATGTTTCTGAAGGAGAATGAAGGTGTGTGAAGTCATAGAATGGAGGTGTGTGAAGTCAAAATGGAGGTGTGCGAACTCATAAAATGGAGATGAGTGAAGTCATGGAATGGAGGTGTGTGAAGTCCAAAAATGGAGGTGTTTGAAGTCAAACAATGGTGGTGTGTGAAGTCACAGAACGGAGGTGTGTGAAGTCAAAGAATGGAAGTGTGTGAGGTCAAAATGGAGGTGTGTGAAGTCACAGAATGGAGGTGTGTGAAGTCACAGAATGGAGGTGTGTGAAGTCATCGAAAGGAGGTGTGTGAAGTCATGGAATGGAGGTGTGTGAAGTCACAGAATGGCGGTGTGTGAAGTCAGAATTGAGTTGTGTGAAGTCATAGAATGTAGGTGTATAAAGTCAAAATAGAGGTGTGTGAAGTCATAGAATGGAGGTGTGTGAAGTCAGAATGGAGGTGTGTGAACTCATAGAATGGACGTGTGAAGTCACAATGGAGGTGTGTGGAGTCATAGAATGGAGGTGTGTGAAGTCACAGTATGGAGGTGTGTGAAATCATAGAATGGAGCTGTGTGAAGTCAGATTTGAGGAGTGTGAATTCAAAGAATGGAGGTGTGTGAACTCAGAATGGAGGTGTGTGAAGTCACAGAATGGAGGTGTGAAGTCATAGAATGGAGGTGTGTGAAGTCATACAATGGAGGTGTGTGAAGTCATAATGGAGGTGTGTGAAGTCACAGAATTGAGGTGTGTGAAGTCACAGATGGAGGTGTGTGAAGTCATAGAATGGAGGTGTGTGAAGTTATAGAATGGAGGTGTGTGAACTCACAATGGAGGTGTGTGAAGTCAAAAATGGAGGTGTGTGAAGTCCTAGAATGGAAGTGTGTGAAGTCATAGAATGAAGGTGTGTGACGCTAGAATTGAGGTGTGTGAAGTCACAGAATTGAGGTGTGTGAAATCAGAATGAAGGTGTGTGAAGTTACAGAATGGAGGTTTGTGAAGTCATAGAATGGAGGTGTGTGAAGTCATAGAATGGATGTTTTTGAAGTAGAATGGAGGTGTGTGAAGTCATAGAATGGAGGTGTGTGAAGTCAAAATGGAGGTGTGCGAACTCATAACATGGAGATGTGTGAAGTCATGGAAAGGAGGTGTGTGAAGTCCAAAAATGGAGGTGTGTGAAGTCAAACAATGGTGGTGTGTGAAGTCAGAGAATGGAGGTGTGTAGTCAAAGAATGGAAGTGTGTGAAGTCAAAATGGAGGTGTGTGAAGTCACAGAATGGAGGTTTGTGAAGTCACAGAATGGAGGTGTGTGAAGTCATAGAATGGAGGTGTGTGATGTCACAATGGAAGTGTGTGAAGTCACAGAATGGAGGTGTGTGAAGTCATACATTGGTGTGTGAAGTCAGAATGGAGGTGTGTGAAGTCACAGAATGGAGGTGTGTGAACTCAGATTGGAGGTGTGTGAAGTCACAGAATGGAGGTGTGTGAAATCATACATTGGTGTGTGAAGTCAGAATGGAGGTGTGTGAAGTCACAGAATGGAGGTGTGTGAACTCAGACTGGAGGTGTGTGAAGTCATAGATGGAGGTGTGTGAAGTCATAGTATGGAGTTGTGTGAAATCATAGAATGGAGTTTTGTTAATTCACAGAATTGAGGAGTGTGAAGTCAGAATGGCGGAGTGTGAAGTCATAGAATGGAGGTGTTTGAAGTCATAATGGAGGTGTGTGAAGACATAGGATGGAGGTGTGTGAAGTCAGAGAATGGAGGTGTGTGAAGTCATAGAATGGAGGTGTGTGAAGTCATAGAAGGGATGTTTGTGAAGTAAGAATGAAGGTGTATGAAGTCATAGAATGGAAGTGTGTGAAGTCACAGAATGGAGGTGTGTGACGTCATAGAATGGAGCTGTGTGAATTCAGAATGGAGGTGTGTGAAGTCATAGAATGGAGGTGTGTGAAGTCAAAATGGAGGTTTGTGAACTCAAGGAATGGAGGTGTGTGAAGTCTTGGAATGGAGGTGTGTGAAGTCCAAGAATGGAGGTGTGTGAAGTCAAACTATGGAGGTGTGTGAAGTCACAGAATGGAGGTGTGTGAAGTCACAGACTGGAGGTGTGTGAAGTCACGAAATGGAGGTGTGTGAAGTCACAGAATGGAGGTGTGTGAACTCAGAATGGAGGTGTGAGAAGTCACAAAATGGAGGTGTGTGAAGTCATAGAATGGAAGTGTGTGAAGTCATAGAATGGAGGTTTGTGAAGTAAGAATTGAAGTGTGTGAAGTCACCGAATGGAGTTGTGTGAACTCAGAATGGAGGTGTGTGAATTCACAGAATGGAGGTTTGTGAAGTCATAGAATGGAGTTGTGTGAGGTCATAGAATGGATGTTTCTGAAGTAAGAATGAAGGTGTGTGAAGTCATAGAATGGAGGTGTGTGAAGTCATAGAATGGAGGTGTGTGAAGTCACAGAATGGAGGTTTCTAAGTCAGAATCGAGGAGTGAAGTCATAGAATAGAGGTGGTTGAAGTCATAGAAAGGAGGTGTGGGAAGTCATAGAATGGAGCAGTGTGAAGCCATAGAGTGGAGGTGACTGAAGTCACAGATTCGAGGTCTGTGAAGTCATACATTGGTGTGTGAAGTCAGAATGGAGGTGTGTGAAGTCACAGAATGGAGGTGTGTGAACTCAGATTGGAGGTGTGTGAAGTCACAGAATGGAGGTGTGTGAAATCATACATTGGTGTGTGAAGTCAGAATGGAGGTGTGTGAAGTCACAGAATGGAGGTGTGTGAACTCAGACTGGAGGTGTGTGAAGTCATAGATGGAGGTGTGTGAAGTCATAGTATGGAGTTGTGTGAAATCATAGAATGGAGTTTTGTTAATTCACAGAATTGAGGAGTGTGAAGACAGAATGGCGGAGTGTGAAGTCATAGAATGGAGGTGTTTGAAGTCATAATGGAGGTGTGTGAAGACATAGGATGGAGGTGTGTGAAGTCAGAGAATGGAGGTGTGTGAAGTCATAGAATGGAGGTGTGTGAAGTCATAGAAGGGATGTTTGTGAAGTAAGAATGAAGGTGTATGAAGTCATAGAATGGAAGTGTGTGAAGTCACAGAATGGAGGTGTGTGACGTCATAGAATGGAGCTGTGTGAATTCAGAATGCAGGTGTGTGAAGTCATAGAATGGAGGTGTGTGAAGTCAAAATGGAGGTTTGTGAACTCAAGGAATGGAGGTGGGTGAAGTCTTGGAATGGAGGTGTGTGAAGTCCAAGAATGGAGGTGTGTGAAGTCAAACTATGGAGGTGTGTGAAGTCACAGAATGGAGGTGTGTGAAGTCACAGACTGGAGGTGTGTGAAGTCAAAATGGAGGTGTGTGAAGTCACAGAATGGAGGTGTTTGAAGTCAAAATTGTGGTGTGTGAATTCACAAATGGAGGTGTGTGAAGTCAGAATGGAGCTGAGTGAAGTCATAGAATGGAGGTGGGTGAAGGCAGAATGGAAGTGTGTGAACTCGTAGAATGGAGGAGTGTGAAGTCAAAATGGAGGTGTGTGAAGTCATAGAATGGTGGTTTTTGATGTCAAAGAATGGAGGTGTGTGAAGTCCTAGAATGGAGGTATGTGAACTCATAGAATGGAGGTGTGTGACGTCACAATGGAAGTGTGTGAAGTCACAGAATGGAGGTGTTTGAAGTCATATATTGGAGGTGTGTGAAGTCAGAATGGAGGTGTGTAAAGTCACAGAATGGAGGTGTGTAAACTCAGAATGGAAGTGTGTGAAGACATAGAATGGAGGTGTGTGAAGTCACAGAATGGAGGTGTGTGAAGTCATAGAATGGAGGTGTGTGAAGTCATAGAATGGAGGTGTGTGAAGTCATAGAATGGATGTTTCTGAAGTGAGAATGAAGGTGTGTGAAGTAATAGAATGGAGGTGTGTGAAGTCAAAATGGAGGAGTGTGAACTCATATAATGGAGGTGTGTGAAGTCACAGAATGGAGGTGTGTGAAGTCAGAATGGAGGTGTGAAGTCATAGAATGGGGGTGGGTGAAGTCATGGAAAGGAGGTGTGGGAAGTCATAGAATGGAGAATTGGGAAGTCATAGAGTGGAGGTGAGTGAAGTCACATATTCAAAGTCTTTGAAATCATAGAATGGAGGTTTGTGAAGTCAGAATGGAGGTGTATGAACTCATAGAATGGAGGTGTGTGAAGTCACAATGGAGGTGTGTGAAGTCATAGATTGGGGGTGTTTGAAGTCACAGAATGGAGGTGTGTGAAGTCATAGAATGGAGGTGTGTGAAGTCAGAATGGAGGTGTGTGAAGTCACAGAATGGAGGTGTGTGAAGTCACAGAATGGAGGTGTGTGAAGTCAGGGAATGGAGGAGTGTGAAGTCACAGAATCGAGGTGTGTGAACTCAGAATGAAGGTCTGTGAAGTCACAGAATGGAGGTGTGTGAAGTCCTAGAATGGAAGTGTGTGAAGTCATAGAATGGAGGTGTGTGAAGTAAGAATGGAGGTGTGTGAAGTCAGAGAATGGAGGTGTTTGAAGTCATAGAATGGAGGTGTGCGAAGTCATAGAATGGAGGTGTGTGAAGTCACAGAATGGAGGTGTGTGAAGTCACGAAATGGAGGTGTGTGAAGTCACAGAATGGAGGTGTGTGAACTCAGAATGGAGGTGTGAGAAGTCACAAAATGGAGGTGTGTGAAGTCATAGAATGGAAGTGTGTGAAGTCATAGAATGGAGGTTTGTGAAGTAAGAATTGAAGTGTGTGAAGTCACCGAATGGAGTTGTGTGAACTCAGAATGGAGGTGTGTGAATTCACAGAATGGAGGTTTGTGAAGTCATAGAATGGAGTTGTGTGAGGTCATAGAATGGATGTTTCTGAAGTAAGAATGAAGGTGTGTGAAGTCATAGAATGGAGGGGTGTGAAGTCATAGAATGGACGTGTGTGAAGTCACAGAATGGAGGTATCTGAAGTCGGAATCGAGGAGTGAAATCATAGAATAGAGGTGGGTGAAGTCATAGAAAGGAGGTGTGGGAAGTCATAGAATGGAACAGTGTGAAGCCATAGAGTGGAGGTGACTGAAGTCACAGATTCGAGGTCTGTGAAATCATAGAATACAGGTATGTGAAGTCAGAATGTAGGTGTGTGAAGTCATAGAATGGAGGTATGTGAACTCATAGAATGGAGGTGTGTGATGTCACAATGGAAGTGTGTGAAGTCACAGAATGGAGGTGTGTGAAGTCATACATTGGTGTGTGAAGTCAGAATGGAGGTGTGTGAAGTCACAGAATGGAGGTGTGTGAACTGAGATTGGAGGTGTGTGAAGTCACAGAATGGAGGTGTGTGAAATCATACATTGGTGTGTGAAGTCAGAATGGAGGTGTGTGAAGTCACAGAATGGAGGTGTGTGAACTCAGACTGGAGGTGTGTGAAGTCATAGATGGAGGTGTGTGAAGTCATAGTATGGAGTTGTGTGAAATCATAGAATGGAGTTTTGTTAATTCACAGAATTGAGGAGTGTGAAGTCAGAATGGCGGAGTGTGAAGTCATAGAATGGAGGTGTTTGAAGTCATAATGGAGGTGTGTGAAGACATAGGATGGAGGTGTGTGAAGTCAGAGAATGGAGGTGTGTGAAGTCATAGAATGGAGGTGTGTGAAGTCATAGAAGGGATGTTTGTGAAGTAAGAATGAAGGTGTATGAAGTCATAGAATGGAAGTGTGTGAAGTCACAGAATGGAGGTGTGTGACGTCATAGAATGGAGCTGTGTGAATTCAGAATGGAGGTGTGTGAAGTCATAGAATGGAGGTGTGTGAAGTCAAAATGGAGGTTTGTGAACTCAAGGAATGGAGGTGTGTGAAGTCTTGGAATGGAGGTGTGTGAAGTCCAAGAATGGAGGTGTGTGAAGTCAAACTATGGAGGTGTGTGAAGTCACAGAATGGAGGTGTGTGAAGTCACAGACTGGAGGTGTGTGAAGTCAAAATGGAGGTGTGTGAAGTCACAGAATGGAGGTGTGTGAAGTCACAGAATGGAGGTGTTTGAAGTGAAAATTGTGGTGTGTGAATTCACAAATGGAGGTGTGTGAAGTCAGAATGGAGCTGAGTGAAGTCATAGAATGGAGGTGGGTAAAGGCAGAATGGAAGTGTGTGAACTCGTAGAATGGAGGAGTGTGAAGTCAAAATGGAGGTGTGTGAAGTCATAGAATGGTGGTTTTTGATGTCAAAGAATGGAGGTGTGTGAAGTCATAGAATGGAGGTGTGTGAACTCAGATTGGAGGTGTGTGAAATCACAGAAGGGAGGTGTGTCAACTCAGAAACGAGGTGTGTGAAGTCATAGAATGGAGGTGTGTGAAGTCACAGAATGAAGGTGTGTGAAGTCATAGAAGGAGGTGTCTGAAGTCACAGAATGGAGGTGTGTGAAGACACAGAATGGAGGTGTGTGAACTCAGAGAGGAGGTGTGTGAAGTCACAGAATGGAGGTGTGCGAAGTCATAGAATGGAAGTGTGTGAAGTCATAGAATGGAGGTGTGTGAAGTCAGAGTGGCGATGTGTGGAGTCACAGAATGGAGGTGTGTGAACCCAGAATGGAGGTGTGTGAAGTCACAGAATGGAGGAGTCTGAAGTCATAGAATGGAGGTGTCTGAAGTCATACAATGGATGTTGCTGAAGTAAGAATGAAGGTGTGTGAACGCATAGAATGGAGGTGTATGAACTCATAGAATGGAGGTGAGTGAATTCAGGGAACGGAGGTGTGTGAAGTCAAAGAATGGAGGTGTATGATGTCAAACAATGGAAGTGTGTGAAGTCATAGAATGGAGGTGTGTGAAGTCTTAGAATGGAGGTGTGTGAAGTCATAGAATGGAGGTGTGTAAAGTCACAGAGTGGAGGTGTGTGAAGGCTCAGAATGGATATGTGTGAAGTCAGAATAGAGGTGTGCGAAGTCATAGAATGGAGGTGTGTGAAGTCAGAATGGAGATGTGTGAAGTCATAGAATTGTGGTTTTTGAAGTGACAGAATGGATGTGTGTGAAGTCATAGAATGGAGGTGTGTGAAGTCAGATTAGAGGTATGTGAAGTCACATAATGGATGTGTGTCTACTCAGAAATGAGGTATGTGAAGTCATAGAATGGAGGTGTGTGAAGTCACAGAATTGAGGTGTGTGAAGTCAGAATGGAGGTGTGTGAATTCAGAATGGAGGTATATGAAGTCAGAGAATGGAGGTGTGTGAAGTAACAATGCAGGTGTGTGAACTGATAGAACATAGATATGTGAAGTCACAATGTAGGTCTGTGAAGTCATAGAATGGAGGTGTGTGAAGTCATAGAATGGAGGTGTGTTAAGTCACAAAATGGAGGTGTGTGAAGTCATATAATTGAGGTGTGTGAAGTCACAGAATGGAGGTGTTTGAACTCAGAATGGAGGTGTGTGAAGTCACAGAATGGAGGTGTGTGAAATCATAGAATGGGGATGTGTTAAGTCACAGAATGGAGGTGTGTGAAATCGTAGAATGGAGGTGTGTGAAGTCAGAGAATCAAGGTGTGTGAAGTCACAGAATGGAGGTGTCTGAAGTCACAAAATGGAGGTGTGTGAACTCACAATGGAGGTGAGTGAAGTCACAGAATGGAGGTGTGTGAAGTCATAGAATGGAAGTGTGTGAAGTCGTAGAATGTAGGTGTGTGATGTCAGAATGGAGGTGTGTGAAGTCACAGAATGGAGGTGTGTGACGTCATAAATGTTGGTGTGTGAAGTCATAGAATGGAGGTTTGAAGTCATAGAATGAAGGTGTGAAGTCACAGAATGGAAGTTTGTGAAGTCACAGAAGGCAGGTGTGTGAAGTCCCAGAATAGAGTTGTGTGAAATCACAATGGAGGTGTGTGAATTCATAGAATGGAGGTTTGTGAAGTCAAACAATGGAAGTGAGTGAAGTCATAGAATGGAAGTGTGTGAAGTCAAAATGGAGGTGTGAGAAGTCTGAGAATGGAGGTGTGTGAAGTCAAAGAATTGAGGTGTGTGAAGTTAAAATTGTGGTGTGTGAAATCACAAATGCAGGCGTGTGAAGTCACAGAATGGAGGTGTGTGAAGTCACAATGGAGGTGTGTGAAGTCAAAGAATGGATGTGTGTGAAGTCATAGAATGGAAGTGTATGAAGTCATGGAATGGAGGTTTGTGAAGTCAAACATTGGAAGCGTGTGAAGTTACAGAATGGGGGTGTGTGAAGTCATAGAATGGAGGTGTGTGAAATCAGAGAATGGAGGTGTGTGAAGTCAGAATGCAGGTGTGTGAAGTCATAGAATGGAGGTGTGTGAAGTCATAGATTGGAAGCTTGTGAAGTCAAAGAATGGAGGTGTGTGAAGTCATAGATTGAAGGTGTGGGGAAGTCATAGTATGGAGGTGTGTGAAGTCACAGAAAGGAGGTGTGTGAAGTCACAGAATGGAGTTGTGTGAAGTCACAATGGAGGTGTGTGAAGTCATAGGATGGAGGTGTGTGAAATCAAACAATGGAGGTTTGTGAAGTCATAGAATGGATTGTGTGTGAAATCACAGAATGGAGGTGTGTGAAGTCACAGAATGGAGATGTGTAAAGTCACAGAGTGGAGGTGTGTGAAGTCACAGAATGTAGGTTTGTGAAGTCATAGAATGGAGGTGTGTGAAGTCACAGAATGCAGGTGTGTGAAGTCAGAATAGAGGTGTGCGAAGTCATAGAATGGAGGTGTGTGAAGTCAGAATGGAGCTGTGTGAAGTCATAGAATGGATGTGTGTGAAGTCAGAATGGAGGTGTGTGAACTGATAGAATGGAGGTGTATGAAGTCACAAGGCAGGTGTGTGAAGTCACAGAATGGATGTGTGTGAACTCAGAAAGGAGGTGTGTGAAGTCATAGAATGGAGGTCTGTGAAGTCATAGCATGGAGGTGTGTGAAATCATAGAATGGAGGTGTGTGAAGTCACAGAATTGAGGTTTGTGAAGACAGAATGGAGGTGTGCGAAGTCAGAATGGAGGTGTGTGAAGTCAGATAATGGAGGTGTGTGAAGCCACAATGCAGGTGTTTGAACTCATAGAATGGAGGTGTGTGAAGTAACAATGTAGGTTTCTGAAGTCATAGAATGGAGGTGTGTGAAGTCATCGAATGGAGGTGTGTGAAGTCACAGAATGTAGGTGTGTGATGTCATAGAATGGAGGTGTGTGCAGTCACAGAATGGAGGAGTGTGAAGGCATAGAATGGAGGTGTGTGAAGTCATAGATTGGAGGTGTGTTAAGTCACAGAATGGAGGTGTGTGAATTCATGGAATGGATGTGTGTGAAGTCAAAGAATGGATGTGTATGATGTCAAACAATGGAAGTGTGTGAAGACATAGAATGGAGGTTTGACAAGTCTTAGAATGGAGGTGTGTGAAGTCATAGAATGGAGGTGTCTGAAGTCATAGAATGGATATCGCTGAAGTAAAAATGAAGGTGTGTGAACTCATAGAATGTAGTTGTGTGAACTCATAGAATGGAGGTGTGTGAATTCATGGAATGGATGTGTGTGAAGTCAAAGAATGGAGGTGTATGATGTCAAACAATGGAAGTGTGTGAAGACATAGAATGGAGGTTTGTCAAGTCTTAGAATGGAGATGTGTGTGAAGTCATAGAATGGAGGTGTGAGAAGTCACAGGAGGGAGGTGTGTGAAGTCACAGAATGGAGGTGTGTAAAGTCACAGAGTGGAGGTGTGTGAAGGCACAGAATGCAGGGGTGTGAAGTCAAAGAATGGAGGTATGTGAAGTCACAGAATGGAGGGGTGTGAAGTCAGAATAGAGGTGTACGAAGTTATAGAATGGAGGTATGTGAAGTCAGAATGGAGCTGTGTGAACTCATAGAATGGAGGTGCGTGAAGTCACAATGGAGATGTGTGAAGTCATAGAATGGTGGTTTTTGAAGTCACAGAATGGAGGTGTGTGAAGTCATAGAATGGAGGTGTGTGAAGTCACAGAATGGAGGTGTTTGAACTCAGAATGGAGCTGTTTGAAGTCATAGATGGAGGTGTGTGTAGTCACAGTATGGAGGTGTGTGAAATCATAGAATGGAATTTTGTGAATTCACAGAATAGGGCTGTGTGAAGTCAGAATGGAGGAGTGTGAAGTCATAGAATGGAAGTGTGTGAAGTAGGAATGGATGTGTGTGAACTCAGAGAATGGACGTGTGTGAAGTCACACTGGAGGTGTGTGAAGACATAGAATGGAGGTGTTTGAAGTCACAGAATGGAGGTGTGTGAAGTCATAGAATGGAGGTGTGTGAAGTCATAGAATGGAGGTGTGTGAAATCATAGCATGAATGTTTCTGAAGTAAGAATGAAGGTGTGTGAAGTAATAGAATGGAGGTGTGTGAAGTCAAAATGGAGGTGTGAGAACTCATAGAATGGTGGTGTGTGAAGTCACAGAATGGAGTTGTGTGAAGTCAGAATGGAGGTGTGAAATCATAGAATGGGTGTGAGTGAAGTCATAGAAAGGAGGTGTGGGAAGTCAGAGAATGGAGAAGTGTGAAGTCATAGAGTGGAGGTGAGTGAAGTCACAGATTCGAAGTCTGTGAAGTCATAGAATGGAGGTTTGTGAAGTCAGAATGGAGGTGTGTGAACTCATAGAATGGAGGTGTGTGAAGACATAATGGAGGTGTGTGAAGTCATAGAATGGAGGTGTTTGAAGTCACAGAATGGAGGTGTGTGAAGTCATAGAATGGAGGTGTGTGAAGTCAGAATGTAGATGTGTGAAGACAAAAAATGGAGGTGTGTGAAGTCATAGAATGGAGGTGTGTGAAGTCACAGAATGGAGGTGTGTGAAGTCATAGAATGGAGGTGTGTGAAGTCATAGAATGGAGGTGTGTGAAGTCACAGAATGGAGGTGTGTGAAGTCACGGAATTGAGGTGTGTGAAGTCACAGAATGGAGGTGTGTGAACTCAGAATGGAGGTGTGTGAAGTCACAGAATGGAGGTGTGTGAAGTCCTAGAATGGAAGTTTGTGAAGTCATAGAATGGAGGTGTGTGAAGTAAGAATGGAGGTGTGTGAAGTCAGAGAATGGAGGTGTTTGAAGGCATAGAATGGAGGTGTGTGAAGTCATAGAATGGAGGTGTGTGAAGTCAAAATTGTGGTGTGTGAATTCACAAATGGAGGTTTGTGAAGTCAGAATGGAGCTGAGTGAAGTCATAGAATGGAGGTGGGTGAAGGCAGAATGGAAGTGTGTGAACTCGTAGAATGGAGGTGTGTGAAGTCAAAATGGAGGTGTTTGAAGTCACAGAATGAAGGTGTGTGAAGTCATAGAAGGAGGTGTCTGAAGTCACAGAATGGAGGTGTGTGAAGACACAGAATGGAGGTGTGTGAACTCAGAGAGGAGGTGTGTGCAGTCACAGAATGGAGGTGTGTGAAGTCATAGAATGGAGGTGTGTGAAGTCAGAATGGAGGTGTGTGAAGTCGCAGAATGGAGGTGTGTGAACCCAGAATGGAGGTGTGTGAAGTCACAGAATGGAGGTGTGTGAAGTCATAGAATGGAGGTGTATGAAGTCATAGAATGGATGTTGCTGAAGAAAGAATGAAGGTGTGTGAAGTCATAGAATGGAGGTGTCTGAAGTCATAGAATGGATGTTGCTGAAGTAAGAATGAATTTGTGTGAACTCATAGAATGGAGGTGTGTGAACTTATACAATGGAGGTGTTTGAATTCATGGAACGGAGGTGTGTGAAGTCAAAGAATGGAGGTGTATGATGTCAAACAATGGAAGTGTGTGAACTCATAGAATGGAGGTGTGTGAAGTAATATAATGGAGGTGTGTGAAGTCACAGAAGGGAGGTGTGTGAATTCTCAGAATGGAGGTGTGTAAAGTCACAGAGTGGAGGTGTGTGATGGCACAGAATGGAGGGGTGTGAAGTCAAAGAATGGAGGAATGTGAAGTCACAGAATGGAGATGTGTGAAGTCAGAATAGAGGTGTGCAAAGTCATAGAATGGAGGTGTGTGAAGTCAGAATGGAGCTGTGTGAACTCTTAGAATGTAGGTGTGTGAAGTCACAATGGAGATGTGTGAAGTCATAGAATGGTGGTTTTTGAAGTCACAGAATGGAGGAGTGTGAAGTCATAGAATGGAGGTGTGTGAAGTCAGATTGGAGGTATGTGAAGTCACAGAATGGAGGTGTGTCAACTCAGAAATGAGGTATGTGAAGTCATAGAATGGAGGTGTGTGAAGTCACAGAATTGAGGTGTGTGAAGTCAGGATGGAGGTGTGTGAATTCAGAATGTAGGTGTGTGAAGTCATAGAATGGAGGTGTGTGAAGTCATAGAATGGAGGTGTGTAAAGTCACAAAATGGAGGTGTGTGAAGTCATATAATGGAGTTGTGTGAAGTCACAGAATGGAGGTGTGTGAACTCACAATGGAGGTGAGTGAAGTCACAGAATGAAGGTGTGTGAAGTCATAGAATGGAAGTGTGGGAAGTCATAGAATGTAGGTGTGTGATGTCAGAATGGAGGTGTGTGAAGTCACAGAATGGAGTTGTGTGACATCATAAATGTTGGTGTGTGAAGTCATAGAATGGAGGTGTGAAGTCATAGAATGCAGATGTGAAGTCATAGAATGGAGGTGTGTGAAGTCACAGAAGGCAGGTGTGTGAAGTCACAGAATGGAGGTGTGTAAAGTCACAGAGTGGAGGTGTGTGAAGTCTCAGAATAGATGAGTGTGACATCAAAGGATGGAGGTGTTTGAAGTCATAGAATGTTGGTTTTTAAAGTCACAGAATGGAGGTGTGTGAAGTCATAGAATGGAGGTGTGTGAAGTCATAGAATGGAGGTGTGTGAAGTCACAGAATGGAGGTGTGTGAACTCATAGAATGGAGGAGTGTAAAGTCATAGAATGGAGGTGTGTGAAGTCACAGATGGAGGTGTGTGAAGTCACAGAATGGAGGTGTGTGAAGTCACAGAATGGAGGTGTGTGAACCCAGAATGGAGGTGTGTGCATTCAGAGAAGGGAGGTTTGTGAAGTCATAGAATGGATATATCTGAAGTAAGAATGAAGGTGTGTGAAGTCATAGAATGGAGGTATGTGAAGTCAAAATGGAGGTGTGTGAAGTCAAACAATGCAGGTGTGTGAAGTCACAGAATGGAGGTGTGTGAAGTCACAGAAAGGAAGTGTGTGAAGTCAAAATGGAGGTGTGTGAAGTCAGAGAATGAAGGTGTGTGAAGTCAAAGAATGGACGTGTGTGAAGTCAAAATTGTGGTGTGTGAAATCACAAATGCAGGTGTGTGAAGTCACAGAATGGAGGTGTGTGAAGTCACAATGGAGGTGTGTTAAGTCAAAGAATGGATGTGTGTGAAGTCATAGAATGGAGGTGTATGAAGTCATGGAATGGAGGTTTGTGAAATCAAATATTGGAAGCGTGTGAAGTTACAGAATTGAGGTGTGTGATGTCATAGAATGTAGGTGTGTGAAATCAGAGAATGGAGTTGTGTGAAGTCAGAATACACGTGTGTGAAGTCATAGAATGGAGGTGTGTGAAGTCATAGAATGGAGGTGTGTGAAGTCATAGATTGGAAGCATGTGAAGTCATAGAATGGAGGTGTGAGAAGTCATAGATTAAAGGTGTGGGGAGGTCATAGAATGGAGGTGTGTGAAGTCATAGAATGGAGGTCTGTGAAGTCATAGCTTGGAAGCGTGTGAAGTCACAGAAAGGACGTGTGTGAAGTCACAGAATGGAGTTGTGCGAAGTCACAATGGAGGTGTGTGAAGTCATAGAATGGATTGTGTGTGAAATCACAGAATAGAAGTGTGTGAAGTCACAGAATAGAGGTGTGTAAAGTCACAGAGTGGAGGTGTGTGAAGTCACAGAATGGAGGTTTGTGAAGTCATAGAGTGGAGGTATGTGAAGTCACAGAATGCAGGTGTGTGATGTCAGAATAGAGGTGTGCGAAGTCATAGAATGGAGGTGTGTGAAGTCAGAATGGAGCTGTGTGAAGTCATAGAATGGATGTGTGTGAAGTCAGAATGGAGGTGTGTGAACTCATAGAATGGAGGTGTATGAAGTCACATGGAGGTGTGTGAAGTCACAGAATGGATGTGTGTGAACTCAGAAAGGAGGCGTGTGAAGTCATAGAATGGAGGTCTGTGAAGTCATAGAATGGAGGTGTGTGAAATCATAGAATGGAGGTGTGTGAAGTCACAGAATTGAGGGGTGTGAAGTCAGAATGGAGGTGTGTGAAGTCAGAATGGAGGTGTGTGAAGTCACAATGAAGGTGTTTGAACTCATAGAATGGAGGTGTGTGAAGTAACAATGTAGGTTTCTGAAGTCATAGAATGGAGGTGTGTGAAGTCATAGAATGGAGTTGTGTGAATTCACAGAATGGAGGTGTGTGATGTCATAGAATGGAGGTGTGTGCAGTCACAGAAAGGAGGTGTGTGAAGGCATAGAAAGGAGGTGTGTGAAGACACAGAATGGAGGTGTGTAAACTCACAGAATGGAGGTGTGTGAAATCACAGAATGGAGGTGTGTGAAGTCATAGAAGGAGGTGTGTGAAGTCACAGAATGGAGGTGTGTGAAGACACAGAATGGAGGTGTGTGAACTCAGTGTGGAGGTGTGTGAAGTCACAGAATGGAGGTGAGTGAAGTCATAGAATGGAAGTGTGTGAAGTCATAGAATGGATGTTACTGAAGTAAGAATGAAGGTGTGTGAAGTCATAGAATGGAGGTGTCTGAAGTCATAGAATGGATGTTGCTGAAGTAAGAATGAAGGTGTGTGAACTCATAGAATGGAGGTATGTGAACTCATAGAATGGAGGTGTGTGAATTCATGGAACGGAGGTGTGTGATGTCAAAGAATGGAGGTGTATGATGTCAAACATTGGAAGTGTGTGAAGTCATAGAATTGAGGTTTGTGAAGTCTTAGAATGGAGGAGTGTGAAGTCATGGAAAGGAGGAGTGTGAAGTCACAGAAGGGAGGTGTGTGAAGTCACAGAATGGAGGTATGTGAAGTCAAAGAATGGAGGTATGTGAAGTCACAGAATGGAGGGGTGTGAAGTCAGAATAGAGGTGTACGAAGTCATAGAATGGAGGTGTGTGAAGTCAGAATGGAGCTGTGTGAACTCATAGAATGGAGGTGTGTGAAGTCACAATGGAGATGTATGAATTCATAGAATGGTGGTTTTTGAAGTCACAGAATGGATGTGTGTGAAGTCATAGAATGGAGGTGTATGAAGTCAGATTGGAGGTATGTGAAGTCAAAGAATGGAGGTGTGTCAACTCAGAAATGAGGTATGTGAAGTCATGGAATGGAGGTGTTTGAAGTCATAGAATGGAGGTGTGTGAAGTCACAGAATGGAGCTGTGTGAAG
The DNA here is from genome assembly GCA_024803745.1 of Megascapheus bottae. Classification (NCBI taxonomy): domain Eukaryota; kingdom Metazoa; phylum Chordata; class Mammalia; order Rodentia; family Geomyidae; genus Megascapheus; species Megascapheus bottae. The sequence goes on along the minus strand of JANJXV010001180.1, from coordinate 161,681 downwards.
TCAGAATGGAGGAGTGTGAAGTCATAGAATGGAAGTGTGTGAACTCATAATGGAGTTGTGTGAACTCATAGAATGGACGTGTGTGAAGTCACAATGGAGGTGTGTGAAGACATAGAATGGAGGTGTGTGAAGTCAAAATGGAGGTGTGTGAACTCATAGAATGGAGGTGTGTGAAGTCACAGAATGGAAGTGTGTGAAGTCAGAATGGAGGTGTGAAGTCAGAGAATGGGGGTGGGTGAAGTCATAGAAAGGAGGTGTGGGAAGTCATAGAATGGAGAAGTGTGAAGTCATAGAGTGGAGGTGAGTGAAGTCACAGATTCGAAGTCTGTGAAGTCATAGAATGTAGGTTTGTGAAGGCAGAATGGAGGTGTGTGAACTCATAGAATGGAGGTGTGTGAAGTCACAATGGAGGTGTGTGAAGTCATAGAATGGAGGTGTTTGCAGTCACAGAATGGAGGTGTGTGAAGTCATAGAATGGAGGTGTGTGAAGTCACAGAATGGAGGTCTGTGAAGTCATAGAATGGAGGTGTGTGAAGTCACAGAATGGAGGTGTGTGAAGTCATAGAATTGAGGTGTGTGAAGTCATAGAACGGAGGTGTGTGAAGTCACAAAATGGAGGTGTGTGAAGTCACGGAATGGAGGTGTGTGAAGTCACAGAATGGAGGTGTGTGAACTCAGAATGGAGGTGTGTGAAGTCACAGAATGGAGGTGTGTGAAGTCCTAGAATGGAAGTGTGTGAAGTCATAGAATGGATTTGTGTGAAGTAAGAATGCAGGTCTGTGAAGTCACAGAATGGAGGTGTGTGAAGTCCTAGAATGGAAGTGTGTGAAGTCAGAGAATGCAGGTGTGTGAAGTAAAATGGAGGTGTGTGAAGTCACGGAATGGAGGTGTGTGAAGTCATAGAATGGAGGTGTGTGAATTCACAATGGAGGTGTGTGAAGACATAGAATGGAGGTGTGTGAAGTCACAGAATGGAGGTGTGTGAAGCCATAGAATGGAAGTGTGTGAAGTCATAGAATGGATGTTTGTGAAGTAAGAATGAAGATGTGTGAAGTCATAGAATGGAAGTGTGTGAAGTCACAGAATGGAGGTGTGTGAACTCATAGGATTGAGGTGTGTTAAGTCACAGAATGGAGGTGTGTGAAGTCAGAGAATGGAAGTGTGTGAACTCAGAATGGAGGTGTGTGAAGTCACAGAAGGGAGATTTGTGAAGTCATAGAATGGAGGTGCGTGAAGTCATAGAATGGATGTTTCTGAAGTAAGAATGAAGGTGTGTGAAGTCATAGAATGGAGGTGTGTGAAGTCAAAATGGAGGTGTGTGAACTCATAGAATGGATGTGTGTGAACTCATAGAATGTAGGTGTGTGAAGTCATGGAATGGAGGTGTGTGAAGTCAAACAATAAAGGTGTGTGAAGTCACAGAATGGAGGTGTGTGAAATCACAGAATGGAGGTTTGTGAAGTCAAAAAGGTGGTGTGTAGAGTCACAAATGGAGGTTTGTGAACTCATAGAATGGAGGTGTGTGAAGTCTAAGAATGGAGGTGTGTGAAGTCATCGAATGGAGGTGTGCGAAGTCATGGAATGGAGGTGTGTGAAGTCACAGAATGGAGGTGTGTGAAGTCAGAATGCAGTTGTGTGAAGTCATATAATGGAAGTGTGTGAAGTCAAAACGGAGATGTGTGAAGTCACAGAATGGAGGTTTGTGAAGTCACAGAATGGAGGTTTGTGAAGTCAAAATGGTGGTGTGTACAGTCACAAATGGAGGTGTGTGAAGTCACAGAATGGAGGTGTGTGAACTCAAAATGGAGGTGTGTGAAGTGAAAGAATGGAGGTGTGTGAAGTCATAGAATGAAGGTGTGTTAAATCACTGAACGGAGGTGTGTGAACTCAGAATGGAGGTGTGGGAAGTCACAGAATGGAGTTGTGTGAAGTCACAGAATGGAGATGTGTGAATTCATGGAATCGAGGTGTGTGAAGTCATAGAATGTAGGTGTGTGAAGTCACAGAATGGAGGTGTGTGAAGTCACAGAATGGAGGGGTGTGAAGTCACAGAATGGAGGTGTGTGAACTCACAATGGAGGTCTGTGAAGTCAAAGAATGGAGGTGTGTGAAGTCATAGAATGCAAGTGTGTGAAGTCATAGTATGAAGGTGTGTGAAGCCAGAATTGAGGTGTGTGAAGACACAGAATAGAGGTGTGTGAACTCAGAATGAAGGTGTGTGAAGTCAAAGAATGGAGGTTTGTGAAGTCATAGAATGGAGGTGTATGAAGTCATAGAATGGATGTTGCTGAAGTCAGAATGAAGGCGTGTGAAGTCATAGAATGGAGGTGTCTGAAGTCATAGAATGGATGTTGGTGAAGTAAGAATGAAGGTGTGTGAAGTCATAGAATAGAGGTGTGTGAAGTCATAGAATGGATGTTTCTGAAGGAGAATGAAGGTGTGTGAAGTCATAGAATGGAGGTGTGTGAAGTCAAAATGGAGGTGTGCGAACTCATAAAATGGAGATGAGTGAAGTCATGGAATGGAGGTGTGTGAAGTTCAAAAATGGAGGTGTTTGAAGTCAAACAATGGTGGTGTGTGAAGTCACAGAACGGAGGTGTGTGAAGTCAAAGAATGGAAGTGTGTGAGGTCAAAATGGAGGTGTGTGAAGTCACAGAATGGAGGTGTGTGAAGTCACAGAATGGAGGTGTGTGAAGTCATCGAAAGGAGGTGTGTGAAGTCATGGAATGGAGGTGTGTGAAGTCACAGAATGGCGGTGTGTGAAGTCAGAATTGAGTTGTGTGAAGTCATAGAATGTAGGTGTATAAAGTCAAAATAGAGGTGTGTGAAGTCATAGAATGGAGGTGTGTGAAGTCAGAATGGAGGTGTGTGAACTCATAGAATGGACGTGTGAAGTCACAATGGAGGTGTGTGGATTCATAGAATGGAGGTGTGTGAAGTCACAGTATGGAGGTGTGTGAAATCATAGAATGGAGCTGTGTGAAGTCAGATTTGAGGAGTGTGAATTCAAAGAATGGAGGTGTGTGAACTCAGAATGGAGGTGTGTGAAGTCACAGAATGGAGGTGTGAAGTCATAGAATGGAGGTGTGTGAAGTCATAGAATGGAGGTGTGTGAAGTCATAATGGAGGTGTGTGAAGTCACAGAATTGAGGTGTGTGAAGTCACAGATGGAGGTGTGTGAAGTCATAGAATGGAGGTGTGTGAAGTTATAGAATGGAGGTGTGTGAACTCACAATGGAGGTGTGTGAAGTCAAAAATGGAGGTGTGTGAAGTCCTAGAATGGAAGTGTGTGAAGTCATAGAATGAAGGTGTGTGACGCTAGAATTGAGGTGTGTGAAGTCACAGAATTGAGGTGTGTGAAATCAGAATGAAGGTGTGTGAAGTTACAGAATGGAGGTTTGTGAAGTCATAGAATGGAGGTGTGTGAAGTCATAGAATGGATGTTTTTGAAGTAGAATGGAGGTGTGTGAAGTCATAGAATGGAGGTGTGTGAAGTCAAAATGGAGGTGTGCGAACTCATAACATGGAGATGTGTGAAGTCATGGAAAGGAGGTGTGTGAAGTCCAAAAATGGAGGTGTGTGAAGTCAAACAATGGTGGTGTGTGAAGTCAGAGAATGGAGGTGTGTAGTCAAAGAATGGAAGTGTGTGAAGTCAAAATGGAGGTGTGTGAAGTCACAGAATGGAGGTGTGTGAAGTCACAGAATGGAGGTGTGTGAAGTCATAGAATGGAGGTGTGTGAAGTCACAGAATTGAAGTGTGTGAAGTCAAAGAATGGAGGTGTGTGAAGTCACAGAATGGAGGTGTGTGAAGTCAAAATGGAGGTGTGTGAACTCATAGAATGGAGGTGTGTGAACTCATAGAATGGAAGTCTGTGAAGTCATGGAATGGAGGTGTGTGAAGTCAAAGAATTTAGGTGTGAAGTCAAACAAGAAAGGTGTGTGAAGTCACAGAATGGAGGTGTGTGAAATCACAGAATGGAGGTGTGTGAAGTCAAAAAGGTGGTGTGTAGAGTCACAAATGGAGGTGTGTGAACTCATAGAATGGAGGTGTATGAAGTCAAAGAATTGATGTTTGTGAAGTCAGAATGGAGGTGTGTGAATTCACAATGGAGGTGTGTGAAGTCAAAGAATGGAGGTGTGTGAAGACAAAGAATGGAAGTGTGTGAAGTCATAGAATGGAGGTGTGTGAAGTCATAGAATGGAGGTGTGTGAAGACATAGAATGGAGGTGTGTGAAGTCACAGAATTGATGTTTTTGATGTCAGAATTGAGGTGTGTGAAGTCAGAATGGAGGTTTGTGAAGTCAGAGAATGGAGGTGTGTGAAGTCATACAATGGAGGCGTGTGAAGTCATAGAATGGAGGTGTGTGAAGTCATAGAATGAAGGTGTGTGAAGCCAGAATTGAGGTGTGTGAAGACACAGAATTGAGGTGTGTGAACTCAGAATGAAGGTGTGTGAAGTCAAAGACTGGAGGTTTGTGAAGTCATAGAATGGAGGTGTATGAAGTGATAGAATGGATGTTTCTGAAGTAGAATGGAGGTGTGTGAAGTCATAGAATGGAGGTGTGTGAAGTCAAAATGGAGGTGTGCGAACTCATAAAATGGGGATGAGTGAAGTCATGGAATGGAGGTGTGTGAAGTCCAAAAATGGAGGTGTTTGAAGTCAAACAATGGTGGTGTGTGAAGTCACAGAACGGAGGTGTGTGAAGTCAAAGAATGGAAGTGTGTGAGGTCAAAATGGAGGTGTGTGAAGTCACAGAATGGAGGTGTGTGAAGTCACAGAATGGAGGTGTGTGAAGTCATCGAAAGGAGGTGTGTGAAGTCATGGAATGGAGGTGTGTGAAGTCACAGAATGGCGGTGTGTGAAGTCAGAATGGAGTTGTGTGAAGTCATAGAATGTAGGTGTGTCAAGTCAAAATGGAGGTGTGTTAAGTCATAGAATGGAGGTGTGTGAAGTCAGAATGGAGGTGTGTGAACTCATAGAATGGAGGTGTGAAGTCACAATGGAGGTGTGTGAAGTCATAGAATGGAGGTGTGTGAAGTCACAGTATGGAGGTGTGTGAAATCATAGAATGGAGCTGTGTGAAGTCAGATTTCAGGAGTGTGAATTCACAGAATGGAGGTGTGTGAACTCAGAATGGAGGTGTGTGAAGTCACAGAATAGAGGTGTGAAGTCATAGAAGGGAGGTGTGTGAAGTCATAGAATGGATGTGTGTGAAGTCATAATGGAGGTGTGTGAAGTCACAGAATTGAGGTGTGTGAAGTCTCAGATGGAGGTGTGTGAAGTCATAGAATGGAGGTGTGTGAGTTATAGAATGGAGGTGTGTGAACTCACAATGGAGGTGTGTGAAGTCAAAGAATGGAGGTGTGTGAAGTCCTAGAATGGAAGTGTGTGAAGTCATAGAATGACGGTGTGTGACGCCAGAACTGAGGTGTGTGAAGTCACAGAATTGAGGTGTGTGAACTCAGAATGAAGGTGTGTGAAGTCACAGAATGGAGGTTTGTGAAGTCATAGAATGGAGGTGTGTGAAGTCATAGAATGGATGTTTCTGAAGTAGAATGGAGGTGTGTGAAGTCATAGAATGGAGGTGTGTGAAGTCAAAATTGAGATGTGCGAACTCATAACATGGAGATGTGTGAAGTCATGGAAAGGAGGTGTGTGAAGTCCAAAAATGGAGATGTGTGAAGTCAAACAATGGTGGTGTGTGAAGTCACAGAATGGAGGTGTGTAGTCAAAGAATGGAAGAGTGTGAAGTCAAAATGGAGGTGTGTGAAGTCACAGAATGGAGGTGTGTGAAGTCACAGAATGGAGGTGTGTGAAGTCATAGAATGGAGCTGTGTGAAGTCACAGAATGGAGGTGTGTGAAGTCAAAGAATGGAGGTGTGTGAAGTCACAGAATGGAGGTGTGTGAAGTCAAAACGTAGGTGTGTGAACTCATAGAATTGAGGTGTGTGAACTCAGAGAATGGAAGTTTGTGAAGTCATGGAATGGAGGTGTGTGAAGTCAAAGAATGGAGGTGTGAAGTCAAACAATAAAGGTTTGTGAAGTCACAGAATGGAGGTGTGTGAAATCACAGAATGGAGGTGTGTGAAGTCAAAAAGGTGGTGTGTAGAGTCACAAATGGAGGTGTGTGAACTCATAGAATGGAGGTGTGTGAAGTCACAGAATTGATGTTTGTGAAGTCAGAATGGAGGTGTGTGAACTCACAATGGAGGTGTGTGAAGTCATAGAATGGAGATGTGTGAAGTCACAGAATGGAGGTGTGTGAAGTCATAGAATGGAGGTGTGTGAAGTCATAGAATGGAGGTGTGTGAAGTCATAGAATTGAGGTGTGTGAAGTCATAGAACGGAGGTGTGTGAAGTCACAAAATGGAGGTGTGTGAAGTCACGGAATGGAGGTGTGTGAAGTCACAGAATGGAGGTGTGTGAACTCAGAATGGAGGTGTGTGAAGTCACAGAATGGAGGTGTGTGAAGTCCTAGAATGGAAGTGTGTGAAGTCATAGAATGGATTTGTGTGAAGTAAGAATGCAGGTGTGTGAAGTCACAGAATGGAGGTGTGTGAAGTCCTAGAATGGAAGTGTGTGAAGTCATAGAATGCAGGTGTGTGAAGTAAAATGGAGGTGTGTGAAGTCACGGAATGGAGGTGTGTGAAGTCATAGAATGGAGGTGTGTGAATTCACAATGGAGGTGTGTGAAGACATAGAATGGAGGTGTGTGAAGTCACAGAATGGAGGTGTGTGAAGCCATAGAATGGAAGTGTGTGAAGTCATAGAATGGATGTTTGTGAAGTAAGAATGAAGATGTGTGAAGTCATAGAATGGAAGTGTGTGAAGTCACAGAATGGAGGTGTGTGAAGTCATAGAATTGAGGTGTGTTAAGTCACAGAATGGAGGTGTGTGAAGTCAGAGAATGGAAGTGTGTGAACTCAGAATGGAGGTGTGTGAAGTCACAGAAGGGAGATTTGTGAAGTCATAGAATGGAGGTGCGTGAAGTCATAGAATGGATGTTTCTGAAGTAAGAATGAAGGTGTGTGAAGTCATAGAATGGAGGTGTGTGAAGTCAAAATGGAGGTGTGTGAACTCATAGAATGGATGTGTGTGAACTCATAGAATGTAGGTGTGTGAAGTCATGGAATGGAGGTGTGTGAAGTCAAAGAATGGAGGTGTGTGAAGTCAAACAATAAAGGTGTGTGAAGTCACAGAATGGAGGTGTGTGAAATCACAGAATGGAGGTTTGTGAAGTCAAAAAGGTGGTGTGTAGAGTCACAAATGGAGATTTGTGAACTCATAGAATGGAGGTGTGTGAAGTCTAAGAATGGAGGTGTGTGAAGTCATCGAATGGAGGTGTGCGAAGTCATGGAATGGAGGTGTGTGAAGTCACAGAATGGAGGTGTGTGAAGTCAGAATGCAGTTGTGTGAAGTCATATAATGGAAGTGTGTGAAGTCAAAACGGAGATGTGTGAAGTCACAGAATGGAGGTTTGTGAAGTCACAGAATGGAGGTTTGTGAAGTCAAAATGGTGGTGTGTACAGTCACAAATGGAGGTGTGTGAAGTCACAGAACGGAGGTGTGTGAAGTCAAAGAATGGAAGTGTGTGAGGTCAAAATGGAGGTGTGTGAAGTCACAGAATGGAGGTGTGTGAAGTCACAGAATGGAGGTGTGTGAAGTCATCGAAAGGAGGTGTGTGAAGTCATGGAATGGAGGTGTGTGAAGTCACAGAATGGCGGTGTGTGAAGTCAGAATTGAGTTGTGTGAAGTCATAGAATGTAGGTGTATGAAGTCAAAATAGAGGTGTGTGAAGTCATAGAACGGAGGTGTGTGAAGTCAGAATGGAGGTGTGTGAACTCATAGAATGGACGTGTGAAGTCACAATGGAGGTGTGTGGAGTCATAGAATGGAGGTGTGTGAAGTCACAGTATGGAGGTGTGTGAAATCATAGAATGGAGCTGTGTGAAGTCAGATTTGAGGAGTGTGAATTCAAAGAATGGAGGTGTGTGAACTCAGAATGGAGGTGTGTGAAGTCACAGAATGGAGGTGTGAAGTCATAGAATGGAGGTGTGTGAAGTCATAGAATGGAGGTGTGTGAAGTCATAATGGAGGTGTGTGAAGTCACAGAATTGAGGTGTGTGAAGTCACAGATGGAGGTGTGTGAAGTCATAGAATGGAGGTGTGTGAAGTCACAGAATTGAGGTGTGTGAAGTCACAGATGGAGGTGTGTGAAGTCATAGAATGGAGGTGTGTGAAGTTATAGAATGGAGGTGTGTGAACTCACAATGGAGGTGTGTGAAGTCAAAAATGGAGGTGTGTGAAGTCCTAGAATGGAAGTGTGTGAAGTCATAGAATGAAGGTGTGTGACGCCAGAATTGAGGTGTGTGAAGTCACAGAATTGAGGTGTGTGAAATCAGAATGAAGGTGTGTGAAGTCACAGAATGGAGGTTTGTGAAGTCATAGAATGGAGGTGTGTGAAGTCATAGAATGGATGTTTTTGAAGTAGAATGGAGGTGTGTGAAGTCATAGAATGGAGGTGTGTGAAGTCAAAATGGAGGTGTGCGAACTCATAACATGGAGATGTGTGAAGTCATGGAAAGGAGGTGTGTGAAGTCCAAAAATGGAGGTGTGTGAAGTCAAACAATGGTGGTGTGTGAAGTCAGAGAATGGAGGTGTGTAGTCAAAGAATGGAAGTGTGTGAAGTCAAAATGGAGGTGTGTGAAGTCACAGAATGGAGGTGTGTGAAGTCACAGAATGGAGGTGTGTGAAGTCATAGAATGGAGGTGTGTGAAGTCACAGAATTGAAGTGTGTGAAGTCAAAGAATGGAGGTGTGTGAAGTCACAGAATGGAGGTGTGTGAAGTCAAAATGGAGGTGTGTGAACTCATAGAATGGAGGTGTGTGAACTCATAGAATGGAAGTGTGTGAAGTCATGGAATGGAGGTGTGTGAAGTCAAAGAATTTAGGTGTGAAGTCAAACAAGAAAGGTGTGTGAAGTCACAGAATGGAGGTGTGTGAAATCACAGAATGGAGGTGTGTGAAGTCAAAAAGGTGGTGTGTAGAGTCACAAATGGAGGTGTGTGAACTCATAGAATGGAGGTGTATGAAGTCAAAGAATTGATGTTTGTGAAGTCAGAATGGAGGTGTGTGAATTCACAATGGAGGTGTGTGAAGTCAAAGAATGGAGGTGTGTGAAGACAAAGAATGGAAGTGTGTGAAGTCATAGAATGGAGGTGTGTGAAGTCATAGAATGGAGGTGTGTGAAGACATAGAATGGAGGTGTGTGAAGTCACAGAATTGATGTTTTTGAGGTCAGAATTGAGGTGTGTGAAGTCAGAATGGAGGTTTGTGAAGTCAGAGAATGGAGGTGTGTGAAGTCATACAATGGAGGCGTGTGAAGTCATAGAATGGAGGTGTGTGAAGTCATAGAATGAAGGTGTGTGAAGCCAGAATTGAGGTGTGTGAAGACACAGAATTGAGGTGTGTGAACTCAGAATGAAGGTGTGTGAAGTCAAAGACTGGAGGTTTGTGAAGTCATAGAATGGAGGTGTATGAAGTGATAGAATGGATGTTTCTGAAGTAGAATGGAGGTGTGTGAAGTCATAGAATGGAGGTGTGTGAAGTCAAAATGGAGGTGTGCGAACTCATAAAATGGGGATGAGTGAAGTCATGGAATGGAGGTGTGTGAAGTCCAAAAATGGAGGTGTTTGAAGTCAAACAATGGTGGTGTGTGAAGTCACAGAATGGAGGTGTGTGAAGTCACAGAATGGAGGTGTGTGAAGTCATCGAAAGGAGGTGTGTGAAGTCATGGAATGGAGGTGTGTGAAGTCACAGAATGGCGGTGTGTGAAGTCAGAATGGAGTTGTGTGAAGTCATAGAATGTAGGTGTGTCAAGTCAAAATGGAGGTGTGTTAAGTCATAGAATGGAGGTGTGTGAAGTCAGAATGGAGGTGTGTGAACTCATAGAATGGAGGTGTGAAGTCACAATGGAGGTGTGTGAAGTCATAGAATGGAGGTGTGTGAAGTCACAGTATGGAGGTGTGTGAAATCATAGAATGGAGCTGTGTGAAGTCAGATTTGAGGAGTGTGAATTCACAGAATGGAGGTGTGTGAACTCAGAATGGAGGTGTGTGAAGTCACAGAATGGAGGTGTGAAGTCATAGAAGGGAGGTGTGTGAAGTCATAGAATGGATGTGTGTGAAGTCATAATGGAGGTGTGTGAAGTCACAGAATTGAGGTGTGTGAAGTCTCAGATGGAGGTGTGTGAAGTCATAGAATGGAGGTGTGTGAGTTATAGAATGGAGGTGTGTGAACTCACAATGGAGGTGTGTGAAGTCAAAGAATGGAGGTGTGTGAAGTCCTAGAATGGAAGTGTGTGAAGTCATAGAATGACGGTGTGTGACGCCAGAACTGAGGTGTGTGAAGTCACAGAATTGAGGTGTGTGAACTCAGAATGAAGGTGTGTGAAGTCACAGAATGGAGGTTTGTGAAGTCATAGAATGGAGGTGTGTGAAGTCAAAATGGAGATGTGCGAACTCATAACATGGAGATGTGTGAAGTCATGGAAAGGAGGTGTGTGAAGTCCAAAAATGGAGATGTGTGATGTCAAACAATGGTGGTGTGTGAAGTCACAGAATGGAGGTGTGTAGTCAAAGAATGGAAGTGTGTGAAGTCAAAATGGAGGTGTGTGAAGTCACAGAATGGAGGTGTGTGAAGTCACAGAATGGAGGTGTGTGAAGTCATAGAATGGAGCTGTGTGAAGTCACAGAATGGAGGTGTGTGAAGTCAAAGAATGGAGGTGTGTGAAGTCACAGAATGGAGGTGTGTGAAGTCAAAACGTAGGTGTGTGAACTCATAGAATGGAGGTGTGTGAACTCAGAGAATGGAAGTTTGTGAAGTCATGGAATGGAGGTGTGTGAAGTCAAAGAATGGAGTTGTGAAGTCAAACAATAAAAGTTTGTGAAGTCACAGAATGGAGGTGTGTGAAATCACAGAATGGAGGTGTGTGAAGTCAAAAAGGTGGTGTGTAGAGTCACAAATGGAGGTGTGTAAACTCATAGAATGGAGGTGTGTGAAGTCACAGAATTGATGTTTGTGAAGTCAGAATGGAGGTGTGTGAACTCACAATGGAGGTGTGTGAAGTCATAGAATGGAGATGTGTGAAGTCACAGAATGGAGGTGTGTGAAGTCATAGAATGGAGGTGTGTGAAGTCATAGAATGGAGGTGTGTGAAGTCATAGAATTGAGGTGTGTGAAGTCATAGAACGGAGGTGTGTGAAATCACAAAATGGAGGTGTGTGAAGTCACGGAATGGAGGTGTGTGAAGTCACAGAATGGAGTTGTGTGAACTCAGAATGGAGGTGTGTGAAGTCACAGAATGGAGGTGTGTGAAGTCCTAGAATGGAAGTGTGTGAAGTCATAGAATGGATTTGTGTGAAGTAAGAATGCAGGTGTGTGAAGTCACAGAATGGAGGTGTGTGAAGTCCAAGAATGGAAGTGTGTGAAGTCATAGAATGCAGGTGTGTGAAGTAAAATGGAGGTGTGTGAAGTCACGGAATGGAGGTGTGTGAAGTCATAGAATGGAGGTGTGTGAATTCACAATGGAGGTGTGTGAAGACATAGAATGGAGGTGTGTGAAGTCACAGAATGGAGGTGTGTGAAGCCATAGAATGGAAGTGTGTGAAGTCATAGAATGGATGTTTGTGAAGTAAGAATGAAGATGTGTGAAGTCATAGAATGGAAGTGTGTGAAGTCACAGAATGGAGGTGTGTGAAGTCATAGAATTGAGGTGTGTTAAGTCACAGAATGGAGGTGTGTGAAGTCAGAGAATGGAAGTGTGTGAACTCAGAATGGAGGTGTGTGAAGTCACAGAAGGGAGATTTGTGAAGTCATAGAATGGAGGTGCGTGAAGTCATAGAATGGATGTTTCTGAAGTAAGAATGAAGGTGTGTGAAGTCATAGAATGGAGGTGTGTGAAGTCAAAATGGAGGTGTGTGAACTCATAGAATGGATATGTGTGAACTCATAGAATGTAGGTGTGTGAAGTCATGGAATGGAGGTGTGTGAAGTCAAAGAATGGAGGTGTGTGAAGTCAAACAATAAAGGTGTGTGAAGTCACAGAATGGAGGTGTGTGAAATCACAGAATGGAGGTTTGTGAAGTCAAAAATGTGGTGTGTAGAGTCACAAATGGAGGTTTGTGAACTCATAGAATGGAGGTGTGTGAAGTCTAAGAATGGAGGTGTGTGAAGTCATCGAATGGAGGTGTGCGAAGTCATGGAATGGAGGTGTGTGAAGTCACAGAATGGAGGTGTGTGAAGTCAGAATGCAGTTGTGTGAAGTCATATAATGGAAGTGTGTGAAGTCAAAACGGAGATGTGTGAAGTCACAGAATGGAGGTTTGTGAAGTCACAGAATGGAGGTTTGTGAAGTCAAAATGGTGGTGTGTACAGTCACAAATGGAGGTGTGTGAACTCAAAATGGAGGTGTGTGAAGTGAAAGAATGGAGGTGTGTGAAGTCATAGAATGAAGGTGTGTTAAATCACTGAACGGAGGTGTGTGAACTCAGAATGGAGGTGTGCGAAGTCACAGAATGGAGTTGTGTGAAGTCACAGAAAGGAGATGTGTGAATTCATGGAATCGAGGTGTGTGAAGTCATAGAATGTAGGTGTGTGAAGTCACAGAATGGAGGTGTGTGAAATCATACATTGGTGTGTGAAGTCAGAATGGAGGTGTGTGAAGTCACAGAATGGAGGTGTGTGAACTCAGACTGGAGGTGTGTGAAGTCATAGATGGAGGTGTGTGAAGTCATAGTATGGAGTTGTGTGAAATCATAGAATGGAGTTTTGTTAATTCACAGAATTGAGGAGTGTGAAGACAGAATGGCGGAGTGTGAAGTCATAGAATGGAGGTGTTTGAAGTCATAATGGAGGTGTGTGAAGACATAGGATGGAGGTGTGTGAAGTCAGAGAATGGAGGTGTGTGAAGTCATAGAATGGAGGTGTGTGAAGTCATAGAAGGGATGTTTGTGAAGTAAGAATGAAGGTGTATGAAGTCATAGAATGGAAGTGTGTGAAGTCACAGAATGGAGGTGTGTGACGTCATAGAATGGAGCTGTGTGAATTCAGAATGCAGGTGTGTGAAGTCATAGAATGGAGGTGTGTGAAGTCAAAATGGAGGTTTGTGAACTCAAGGAATGGAGGTGGGTGAAGTCTTGGAATGGAGGTGTGTGAAGTCCAAGAATGGAGGTGTGTGAAGTCAAACTATGGAGGTGTGTGAAGTCACAGAATGGAGGTGTGTGAAGTCACAGACTGGAGGTGTGTGAAGTCAAAATGGAGGTGTGTGAAGTCACAGAATGGAGGTGTTTGAAGTCAAAATTGTGGTGTGTGAATTCACAAATGGAGGTGTGTGAAGTCAGAATGGAGCTGAGTGAAGTCATAGAATGGAGGTGGGTGAAGGCAGAATGGAAGTGTGTGAACTCGTAGAATGGAGGAGTGTGAAGTCAAAATGGAGGTGTGTGAAGTCATAGAATGGTGGTTTTTGATGTCAAAGAATGGAGGTGTGTGAAGTCCTAGAATGGAGGTATGCGAACTCATAGAATGGAGGTGTGTGACGTCACAATGGAAGTGTGTGAAGTCACAGAATGGAGGTGTGTGAAGTCATATATTGGAGGTGTGTGAAGTCAGAATGGAGGTGTGTAAAGTCACAGAATGGAGGTGTGTAAACTCAGAATGGAAGTGTGTGAAGACATAGAATGGAGGTGTGTGAAGTCACAGAATGGAGGTGTGTGAAGTCATAGAATGGAGGTGTGTGAAGTCATAGAATGGAGGTGTGTGAAGTCATAGAATGGATGTTTCTGAAGTGAGAATGAAGGTGTGTGAAGTAATAGAATGGAGGTGTGTGAAGTCAAAATGGAGGAGTGTGAACTCATATAATGGAGGTGTGTGAAGTCACAGAATGGAGGTGTGTGAAGTCAGAATGGAGGTGTGAAGTCATAGAATGGGGGTGGGTGAAGTCATGGAAAGGAGGTGTGGGAAGTCATAGAATGGAGAATTGGGAAGTCATAGAGTGGAGGTGAGTGAAGTCACATATTCAAAGTCTTTGAAATCATAGAATGGAGGTTTGTGAAGTCAGAATGGAGGTGTATGAACTCATAGAATGGAGGTGTGTGAAGTCACAATGGAGGTGTGTGAAGTCATAGATTGGGGGTGTTTGAAGTCACAGAATGGAGGTGTGTGAAGTCATAGAATGGAGGTGTGTGAAGTCAGAATGGAGGTGTGTGAAGTCACAGAATGGAGGTGTGTGAAGTCACAGAATGGAGGTGTGTGAAGTCAGGGAATGGAGGAGTGTGAAGTCACAGAATCGAGGTGTGTGAACTCAGAATGAAGGTCTGTGAAGTCACAGAATGGAGGTGTGTGAAGTCCTAGAATGGAAGTGTGTGAAGTCATAGAATGGAGGTGTGTGAAGTAAGAATGGAGGTGTGTGAAGTCAGAGAATGGAGGTGTTTGAAGTCATAGAATGGAGGTGTGCGAAGTCATAGAATGGAGGTGTGTGAAGTCACAGAATGGAGGTGTGTGAAGTCACGAAATGGAGGTGTGTGAAGTCACAGAATGGAGGTGTGTGAACTCAGAATGGAGGTGTGAGAAGTCACAAAATGGAGGTGTGTGAAGTCATAGAATGGAAGTGTGTGAAGTCATAGAATGGAGGTTTGTGAAGTAAGAATTGAAGTGTGTGAAGTCACCGAATGGAGTTGTGTGAACTCAGAATGGAGGTGTGTGAATTCACAGAATGGAGGTTTGTGAAGTCATAGAATGGAGTTGTGTGAGGTCATAGAATGGATGTTTCTGAAGTAAGAATGAAGGTGTGTGAAGTCATAGAATGGAGGGGTGTGAAGTCATAGAATGGACGTGTGTGAAGTCACAGAATGGAGGTATCTGAAGTCAGAATCAAGGAGTGAAATCATAGAATAGAGGTGGGTGAAGTCATAGAAAGGAGGTGTGGGAAGTCATAGAATGGAACAGTGTGAAGCCATACAGTGGAGGTGACTGAAGTCACAGATTCGAGGTCTGTGAAGTCATAGAATACAGGTATGTGAAGTCAGAATGGAGGTGTGTGAAGTCATAGAATGGAGGTATGTGAACTCATAGAATGGAGGTGTGTGATGTCACAATGGAAGTGTGTGAAGTCACAGAATGGAGGTGTGTGAAGTCATACATTGGTGTGTGAAGTCAGAATGGAGGTGTGTGAAGTCACAGAATGGAGGTGTGTGAACTGAGATTGGAGGTGTGTGAAGTCACAGAATGGAGGTGTGTGAAATCATACATTGGTGTGTGAAGTCAGAATGGAGGTGTGTGAAGTCACAGAATGGAGGTGTGTGAACTCAGACTGGAGGTGTGTGAAGTCATAGATGGAGGTGTGTGAAGTCATAGTATGGAGTTGTGTGAAATCATAGAATGGAGTTTTGTTAATTCACAGAATTGAGGAGTGTGAAGTCAGAATGGCGGAGTGTGAAGTCATAGAATGGAGGTGTTTGAAGTCATAATGGAGGTGTGTGAAGACATAGGATGGAGGTGTGTGAAGTCAGAGAATGGAGGTGTGTGAAGTCATAGAATGGAGGTGTGTGAAGTCATAGAAGGGATGTTTGTGAAGTAAGAATGAAGGTGTATGAAGTCATAGAATGGAAGTGTGTGAAGTCACAGAATGGAGGTGTGTGACGTCATAGAATGGAGCTGTGTGAATTCAGAATGGAGGTGTGTGAAGTCATAGAATGGAGGTGTGTGAAGTCAAAATGGAGGTTTGTGAACTCAAGGAATGGAGGTGTGTGAAGTCTTGGAATGGAGGTGTGTGAAGTCCAAGAATGGAGGTGTGTGAAGTCAAACTATGGAGGTGTGTGAAGTCACAGAATGGAGGTGTGTGAAGTCACAGACTGGAGGTGTGTGAAGTCAAAATGGAGGTGTGTGAAGTCACAGAATGGAGGTGTGTGAAGTCACAGAATGGAGGTGTTTGAAGTGAAAATTGTGGTGTGTGAATTCACAAATGGAGGTGTGTGAAGTCAGAATGGAGCTGAGTGAAGTCATAGAATGGAGGTGGGTAAAGGCAGAATGGAAGTGTGTGAACTCGTAGAATGGAGGAGTGTGAAGTCAAAATGGAGGTGTGTGAAGTCATAGAATGGTGGTTTTTGATGTCAAAGAATGGAGGTGTGTGAAGTCATAGAATGGAGGTGTGTGAACTCAGATTGGAGGTGTGTGAAATCACAGAAGGGAGGTGTGTCAACTCAGAAACGAGGTGTGTGAAGTCATAGAATGGAGGTGTGTGAAGTCACAGAATGAAGGTGTGTGAAGTCATAGAAGGAGGTGTCTGAAGTCACAGAATGGAGGTGTGTGAAGACACAGAATGGAGGTGTGTGAACTCAGAGAGGAGGTGTGTGAAGTCACAGAATGGAGGTGTGCGAAGTCATAGAATGGAAGTGTGTGAAGTCATAGAATGGAGGTGTGTGAAGTCAGAGTGGCGGTGTGTGGAGTCACAGAATGGAGGTGTGTGAACCCAGAATGGAGGTGTGTGAAGTCACAGAATGGAGGAGTGTGAAGTCATAGAATGGAGGTGTCTGAAGTCATACAATGGATGTTGCTGAAGTAAGAATGAAGGTGTGTGAACGCATAGAATGGAGGTGTATGAACTCATAGAATGGAGGTGAGTGAATTCAGGGAACGGAGGTGTGTGAAGTCAAAGAATGGAGGTGTATGATGTCAAACAATGGAAGTGTGTGAAGTCATAGAATGGAGGTGTGTGAAGTCTTAGAATGGAGGTGTGTGAAGTCATAGAATGGAGGTGTGTGAAGTCACAGAAGGGAGGTGTGTGAAGTCACAGAATGGAGGTGTGTAAAGTCACAGAGTGGAGGTGTGTGAAGGCTCAGAATGGATATGTGTGAAGTCAGAATAGAGGTGTGCGAAGTCATAGAATGGAGGTGTGTGAAGTCAGAATGGAGATGTGTGAAGTCATAGAA
Organism: Megascapheus bottae; assembly: GCA_024803745.1. NCBI lineage: Eukaryota > Metazoa > Chordata > Mammalia > Rodentia > Geomyidae > Megascapheus > Megascapheus bottae. The sequence continues at coordinate 144,695 of JANJXV010001180.1, read as the reverse complement.
TTGTGGTTTTTGAAGTGACAGAATGGATGTGTGTGAAGTCATAGAATGGAGGTGTGTGAAGTCAGATTAGAGGTATGTGAAGTCACATAATGGATGTGTGTCTACTCAGAAATGAGGTATGTGAAGTCATAGAATGGAGGTGTGTGAAGTCACAGAATTGAGGTGTGTGAAGTCAGAATGGAGGTGTGTGAATTCAGAATGGAGGTATATGAAGTCAGAGAATGGAGGTGTGTGAAGTAACAATGCAGGTGTGTGAACTGATAGAACATAGATGTGTGAAGTCACAATGTAGGTCTGTGAAGTCATAGAATGGAGGTGTGTGAAGTCATAGAATGGAGGTGTGTTAAGTCACAAAATGGAGGTGTGTGAAGTCATATAATGGAGGTGTGTGAAGTCACAGAATGGAGGTGTTTGAACTCAGAATGGAGGTGTGTGAAGTCACAGAATGGAGGTGTGTGAAATCATAGAATGGGGATGTGTTAAGTCACAGAATGGAGGTGTGTGAAATCGTAGAATGGAGGTGTGTGAAGTCAGAGAATCAAGGTGTGTGAAGTCACAGAATGGAGGTGTCTGAAGTCACAAAATGGAGGTGTGTGAACTCACAATGGAGGTGAGTGAAGTCACAGAATGGAGGTGTGTGAAGTCATAGAATGGAAGTGTGTGAAGTCATAGAATGTAGGTGTGTGATGTCAGAATGGAGGTGTGTGAAGTCACAGAATGGAGGTGTGTGACGTCATAAATGTTGGTGTGTGAAGTCATAGAATGGAGGTTTGAAGTCATAGAATGAAGGTGTGAAGTTACAGAATGGAAGTTTGTGAAGTCACAGAAGGCAGGTGTGTGAAGCCCCAGAATAGAGTTGTGTGAAATCACAATGGAGGTGTGTGAATTCATAGAATGGAGGTTTGTGAAGTCAAACAATGGAAGTGAGTGAAGTCATAGAATGGAAGTGTGTGAAGTCAAAATGGAGGTGTGAGAAGTCTGAGAATGGAGGTGTGTGAAGTCAAAGAATTGAGGTGTGTGAAGTTAAAATTGTGGTGTGTGAAATCACAAATGCAGGCGTGTGAAGTCACAGAATGGAGGTGTGTGAAGTCACAATGGAGGTGTGTGAAGTCAAAGAATGGATGTGTGTGAAGTCATAGAATGGAAGTGTATGAAGTCATGGAATGGAGGTTTGTGAAGTCAAACATTGGAAGCGTGTGAAGTTACAGAATGGGGGTGTGTGAAGTCATAGAATGGAGGTGTGTGAAATCAGAGAATGGAGGTGTGTGAAGTCAGAATGCAGGTGTGTGAAGTCATAGAATGGAGGTGTGTGAAGTCATAGATTGGAAGCTTGTGAAGTCAAAGAATGGAGGTGTGTGAAGTCATAGATTGAAGGTGTGGGGAAGTCATAGTATGGAGGTGTGTGAAGTCACAGAAAGGAGGTGTGTGAAGTCACAGAATGGAGTTGTGTGAAGTCACAATGGAGGTGTGTGAAGTCATAGGATGGAGGTGTGTGAAATCAAACAATGGAGGTTTGTGAAGTCATAGAATGGATTGTGTGTGAAATCACAGAATGGAGGTGTGTGAAGTCACAGAATGGAGATGTGTAAAGTCACAGAGTGGAGGTGTGTGAAGTCACAGAATGTAGGTTTGTGAAGTCATAGAATGGAGGTGTGTGAAGTCACAGAATGCAGGTGTGTGAAGTCAGAATAGAGGTGTGCGAAGTCATAGAATGGAGGTGTGTGAAGTCAGAATGGAGCTGTGTGAAGTCATAGAATGGATGTGTGTGAAGTCAGAATGGAGGTGTGTGAACTGATAGAATGGAGGTGTATGAAGTCACAAGGCAGGTGTGTGAAGTCACAGAATGGATGTGTGTGAACTCAGAAAGGAGGTGTGTGAAGTCATAGAATGGAGGTCTGTGAAGTCATAGCATGGAGGTGTGTGAAATCATAGAATGGAGGTGTGTGAAGTCACAGAATTGAGATTTGTGAAGACAGAATGGAGGTGTGCGAAGTCAGAATGGAGGTGTGTGAAGTCAGATAATGGAGGTGTGTGAAGCCACAATGCAGGTGTTTGAACTCATAGAATGGAGGTGTGTGAAGTAACAATGTAGGTTTCTGAAGTCATAGAATGGAGGTGTGTGAAGTCATCGAATGGAGGTGTGTGAAGTCACAGAATGTAGGTGTGTGATGTCATAGAATGGAGGTGTGTGCAGTCACAGAATGGAGGAGTGTGAAGGCATAGAATGGAGGTGTGTGAAGTCATAGATTGGAGGTGTGTTAAGTCACAGAATGGAGGTGTGTGAATTCATGGAATGGATGTGTGTGAAGTCAAAGAATGGATGTGTATGATGTCAAACAATGGAAGTGTGTGAAGACATAGAATGGAGGTTTGACAAGTCTTAGAATGGAGGTGTGTGAAGTCATAGAATGGAGGTGTCTGAAGTCATAGAATGGATATCGCTGAAGTAAAAATGAAGGTGTGTGAACTCATAGAATGTAGTTGTGTGAACTCATAGAATGGAGGTGTGTGAATTCATGGAATGGATGTGTGTGAAGTCAAAGAATGGAGGTGTATGATGTCAAACAATGGAAGTGTGTGAAGACATAGAATGGAGGTTTGTCAAGTCTTAGAATGGAGATGTGTGTGAAGTCATAGAATGGAGGTGTGAGAAGTCACAGGAGGGAGGTGTGTGAAGTCACAGAATGGAGGTGTGTAAAGTCACAGAGTGGAGGTGTGTGAAGGCACAGAATGCAGGGGTGTGAAGTCAAAGAATGGAGGTATGTGAAGTCACAGAATGGAGGGGTGTGAAGTCAGAATAGAGGTGTACGAAGTTATAGAATGGAGGTATGTGAAGTCAGAATGGAGCTGTGTGAACTCATAGAATGGAGGTGCGTGAAGTCACAATGGAGATGTGTGAAGTCATAGAATGGTGGTTTTTGAAGTCACAGAATGGAGGTGTGTGAAGTCATAGAATGGAGGTGTGTGAAGTCACAGAATGGAGGTGTTTGAACTCAGAATGGAGCTGTTTGAAGTCATAGATGGAGGTGTGTGTAGTCACAGTATGGAGGTGTGTGAAATCATAGAATGGAATTTTGTGAATTCACAGAATAGTGCTGTGTGAAGTCAGAATGGAGGAGTGTGAAGTCATAGAATGGAAGTGTGTGAAGTAGGAATGGATGTGTGTGAACTCAGAGAATGGACGTGTGTGAAGTCACACTGGAGGTGTGTGAAGACATAGAATGGAGGTGTTTGAAGTCACAGAATGGAGGTGTGTGAAGTCATAGAATGGAGGTGTGTGAAGTCATAGAATGGAGGTGTGTGAAATCATAGCATGAATGTTTCTGAAGTAAGAATGAAGGTGTGTGAAGTAATAGAATGGAGGTGTGTGAAGTCAAAATGGAGGTGTGAGAACTCATAGAATGGTGGTGTGTGAAGTCACAGAATGGAGTTGTGTGAAGTCAGAATGGAGGTGTGAAATCATAGAATGGGTGTGAGTGAAGTCATAGAAAGGAGGTGTGGGAAGTCAGAGAATGGAGAAGTGTGAAGTCATAGAGTGGAGGTGAGTGAAGTCACAGATTCGAAGTCTGTGAAGTCATAGAATGGAGGTTTGTGAAGTCAGAATGGAGGTGTGTGAACTCATAGAATGGAGGTGTGTGAAGACATAATGGAGGTGTGTGAAGTCATAGAATGGAGGTGTTTGAAGTCACAGAATGGAGGTGTGTGAAGTCATAGAATGGAGGTGTGTGAAGTCAGAATGTAGGTGTGTGAAGACAAAAAATGGAGGTGTGTGAAGTCATAGAATGGAGGTGTGTGAAGTCACAGAATGGAGGTGTGTGAAGTCATAGAATGGAGGTGTGTGAAGTCATAGAATGGAGGTGTGTGAAGTCACAGAATGGAGGTGTGTGAAGTCACGGAATTGAGGTGTGTGAAGTCACAGAATGGAGGTGTGTGAACTCAGAATGGAGGTGTGTGAAGTCACAGAATGGAGGTGTGTGAAGTCCTAGAATGGAAGTTTGTGAAGTCATAGAATGGAGGTGTGTGAAGTAAGAATGGAGGTGTGTGAAGTCAGAGAATGGAGGTGTTTGAAGGCATAGAATGGAGGTGTGTGAAGTCATAGAATGGAGGTGTGTGAAGTCAAAATTGTGGTGTGTGAATTCACAAATGGAGGTTTGTGAAGTCAGAATGGAGCTGAGTGAAGTCATAGAATGGAGGTGGGTGAAGGCAGAATGGAAGTGTGTGAACTCGTAGAATGGAGGTGTGTGAAGTCAAAATGGAGGTGTTTGAAGTCACAGAATGAAGGTGTGTGAAGTCATAGAAGGAGGTGTCTGAAGTCACAGAATGGAGGTGTGTGAAGACACAGAATGGAGGTGTGTGAACTCAGAGAGTAGGTGTGTGCAGTCACAGAATGGAGGTGTGTGAAGTCATAGAATGGAGGTGTGTGAAGTCAGAATGGAGGTGTGTGAAGTCGCAGAATGGAGGTGTGTGAACCCAGAATGGAGGTGTGTGAAGTCACAGAATGGAGGTGTGTGAAGTCATAGAATGGAGGTGTATGAAGTCATAGAATGGATGTTGCTGAAGAAAGAATGAAGGTGTGTGAAGTCATAGAATGGAGGTGTCTGAAGTCATAGAATGGATGTTGCTGAAGTAAGAATGAATTTGTGTGAACTCATAGAATGGAGGTGTGTGAACTTATACAATGGAGGTGTTTCAATTCATGGAACGGAGGTGTGTGAAGTCAAAGAATGGAGGTGTATGATGTCAAACAATGGAAGTGTGTGAACTCATAGAATGGAGGTGTGTGAAGTAATATAATGGAGGTGTGTGAAGTCACAGAAGGGAGGTGTGTGAATTCTCAGAATGGAGGTGTGTAAAGTCACAGAGTGGAGGTGTGTGATGGCACAGAATGGAGGGGTGTGAAGTCAAAGAATGGAGGAATGTGAAGTCACAGAATGGAGATGTGTGAAGTCAGAATAGAGGTGTGCAAAGTCATAGAATGGAGGTGTGTGAAGTCAGAATGGAGCTGTGTGAACTCTTAGAATGTAGGTGTGTGAAGTCACAATGGAGATGTGTGAAGTCATAGAATGGTGGTTTTTGAAGTCACAGAATGGAGGAGTGTGAAGTCATAGAATGGAGGTGTGTGAAGTCAGATTGGAGGTATGTGAAGTCACAGAATGGAGGTGTGTCAACTCAGAAATGAGGTATGTGAAGTCATAGAATGGAGGTGTGTGAAGTCACAGAATTGAGGTGTGTGAAGTCAGGATGGAGGTGTGTGAATTCAGAATGTAGGTGTGTGAAGTCATAGAATGGAGGTGTGTGAAGTCATAGAATGGAGGTGTGTAAAGTCACAAAATGGAGGTGTGTGAAGTCATATAATGGAGTTGTGTGAAGTCACAGAATGGAGGTGTGTGAACTCACAATGGAGGTGAGTGAAGTCACAGAATGAAGGTGTGTGAAGTCATAGAATGGAAGTGTGGGAAGTCATAGAATGTAGGTGTGTGATGTCAGAATGGAGGTGTGTGAAGTCACAGAATGGAGTTGTGTGACATCATAAATGTTGGTGTGTGAAGTTATAGAATGGAGGTGTGAAGTCATAGAATGCAGATGTGAAGTCATAGAATGGAGGTGTGTGAAGTCACAGAAGGCAGGTGTGTGAAGTCACAGAATGGAGGTGTGTAAAGTCACAGAGTGGAGGTGTGTGAAGTCTCAGAATAGATGAGTGTGACATCAAAGGATGGAGGTGTTTGAAGTCATAGAATGTTGGTTTTTAAAGTCACAGAATGGAGGTGTGTGAAGTCATAGAATGGAGGTGTGTGAAGTCATAGAATGGAGGTGTGTGAAGTCACAGAATGGAGGTGTGTGAACTCATAGAATGGAGAAGCGTAAAGTCATAGAATGGAGGTGTGTGAAGTCACAGATGGAGGTGTGTGAAGTCACAGAATGGAGGTGTGTGAAGTCACAGAATGGAGGTGTGTGAACCCAGAATGGAGGTGTGTGCATTCAGAGAAGGGAGGTTTGTGAAGTCATAGAATGGATATATCTGAAGTAAGAATGAAGGTGTGTGAAGTCATAGAATGGAGGTATGTGAAGTCAAAATGGAGGTGTGTGAAGTCAAACAATGCAGGTGTGTGAAGTCACAGAATGGAGGTGTGTGAAGTCACAGAAAGGAAGTGTGTGAAGTCAAAATGGAGGTGTGTGAAGTCAGAGAATGAAGGTGTGTGAAGTCAAAGAATGGACGTGTGTGAAGTCAAAATTGTGGTGTGTGAAATCACAAATGCAGGTGTGTGAAGTCACAGAATGGAGGTGTGTGAAGTCACAATGGAGGTGTGTTAAGTCAAAGAATGGATGTGTGTGAAGTCATAGAATGGAGGTGTATGAAGTCATGGAATGGAGGTTTGTGAAATCAAATATTGGAAGCGTGTGAAGTTACAGAATTGAGGTGTGTGATGTCATAGAATGTAGGTGTGTGAAATCAGAGAATGGAGTTGTGTGAAGTCAGAATACACGTGTGTGAAGTCATAGAATGGAGGTGTGTGAAGTCATAGAATGGAGGTGTGTGAAGTCATAGATTGGAAGCATGTGAAGTCATAGAATGGAGGTGTGAGAAGTCATAGATTAAAGGTGTGGGGAGGTCATAGAATGGAGGTGTGTGAAGTCATAGAATGGAGGTCTGTGAAGTCATAGCTTGGAAGCGTGTGAAGTCACAGAAAGGACGTGTGTGAAGTCACAGAATGGAGTTGTGCGAAGTCACAATGGAGGTGTGTGAAGTCATAGAATGGATTGTGTGTGAAATCACAGAATAGAAGTGTGTGAAGTCACAGAATAGAGGTGTGTAAAGTCACAGAGTGGAGGTGTGTGAAGTCACAGAATGGAGGTTTGTGAAGTCATAGAGTGGAGGTATGTGAAGTCACAGAATGCAGGTGTGTGATGTCAGAATAGAGGTGTGCGAAGTCATAGAATGGAGGTGTGTGAAGTCAGAATGGAGCTGTGTGAAGTCATAGAATGGATGTGTGTGAAGTCAGAATGGAGGTGTGTGAACTCATAGAATGGAGGTGTATGAAGTCACATGGAGGTGTGTGAAGTCACAGAATGGATGTGTGTGAACTCAGAAAGGAGGCGTGTGAAGTCATAGAATGGAGGTCTGTGAAGTCATAGAATGGAGGTGTGTGAAATCATAGAATGGAGGTGTGTGAAGTCACAGAATTGAGGGGTGTGAAGTCAGAATGGAGGTGTGTGAAGTCAGAATGGAGGTGTGTGAAGTCACAATGAAGGTGTTTGAACTCATAGAATGGAGGTGTGTGAAGTAACAATGTAGGTTTCTGAAGTCATAGAATGGAGGTGTGTGAAGTCATAGAATGGAGTTGTGTGAATTCACAGAATGGAGGTGTGTGATGTCATAGAATGGAGGTGTGTGCAGTCACAGAAAGGAGGTGTGTGAAGGCATAGAAAGGAGGTGTGTGAAGACACAGAATGGAGGTGTGTAAACTCACAGAATGGAGGTGTGTGAAATCACAGAATGGAGGTGTGTGAAGTCATAGAAGGAGGTGTGTGAAGTCACAGAATGGAGGTGTGTGAAGACACAGAATGGAGGTGTGTGAACTCAGTGTGGAGGTGTGTGAAGTCACAGAATGGAGGTGAGTGAAGTCATAGAATGGAAGTGTGTGAAGTCATAGAATGGATGTTACTGAAGTAAGAATGAAGGTGTGTGAAGTCATAGAATGGAGGTGTCTGAAGTCATAGAATGGATGTTGCTGAAGTAAGAATGAAGGTGTGTGAACTCATAGAATGGAGGTATGTGAATTCATAGAATGGAGGTGTGTGAATTCATGGAACGGAGGTGTGTGATGTCAAAGAATGGAGGTGTATGATGTCAAACATTGGAAGTGTGTGAAGTCATAGAATTGAGGTTTGTGAAGTCTTAGAATGGAGGAGTGTGAAGTCATGGAAAGGAGGAGTGTGAAGTCACAGAAGGGAGGTGTGTGAAGTCACAGAATGGAGGTATGTGAAGTCAAAGAATGGAGGTATGTGAAGTCACAGAATGGAGGGGTGTGAAGTCAGAATAGAGGTGTACGAAGTCATAGAATGGAGGTGTGTGAAGTCAGAATGGAGCTGTGTGAACTCATAGAATGGAGGTGTGTGAAGTCACAATGGAGATGTATGAATTCATAGAATGGTGGTTTTTGAAGTCACAGAATGGATGTGTGTGAAGTCATAGAATGGAGGTGTATGAAGTCAGATTGGAGGTATGTGAAGTCAAAGAATGGAGGTGTGTCAACTCAGAAATGAGGTATGTGAAGTCATAGAATGGAGGTGTTTGAAGTCATAGAATGGAGGTGTGTGAAGTCACAGAATGGAGCTGTGTGAAGTCAGAATGGAGGAGTGTGAAGTCATAGAATGGAAGTGTGTGAACTCATAATGGAGTTGTGTGAACTCATAGAATGGACGTGTGTGAAGTCACAATGGAGGTGTGTGAAGACATAGAATGGAGGTGTGTGAAGTCAAAATGGAGGTGTGTGAACTCATAGAATGGAGGTGTGTGAAGTCACAGAATGGAAGTGTGTGAAGTCAGAATGGAGGTGTGAAGTCAGAGAATGGGGGTGGGTGAAGTCATAGAAAGGAGGTGTGGGAAGTCATAGAATGGAGAAGTGTGAAGTCATAGAGTGGAGGTGAGTGAAGTCACAGATTCGAAGTCTGTGAAGTCATAGAATGTAGGTTTGTGAAGGCAGAATGGAGGTGTGTGAACTCATAGAATGGAGGTGTGTGAAGTCACAATGGAGGTGTGTGAAGTCATAGAATGGAGGTGTTTGCAGTCACAGAATGGAGGTGTGTGAAGTCATAGAATGGAGGTGTGTGAAGTCACAGAATGGAGGTCTGTGAAGTCATAGAATGGAGGTGTGTGAAGTCACAGAATGGAGGTGTGTGAAGTCATAGAATTGAGGTGTGTGAAGTCATAGAACGGAGGTGTGTGAAGTCACAAAATGGAGGTGTGTGAAGTCACGGAATGGAGGTGTGTGAAGTCACAGAATGGAGGTGTGTGAACTCAGAATGGAGGTGTGTGAAGTCACAGAATGGAGGTGTGTGAAGTCCTAGAATGGAAGTGTGTGAAGTCATAGAATGGATTTGTGTGAAGTAAGAATGCAGGTGTGTGAAGTCACAGAATGGAGGTGTGTGAAGTCCTAGAATGGAAGTGTGTGAAGTCAGAGAATGCAGGTGTGTGAAGTAAAATGGAGGTGTGTGAAGTCACGGAATGGAGGTGTGTGAAGTCATAGAATGGAGGTGTGTGAATTCACAATGGAGGTGTGTGAAGACATAGAATGGAGGTGTGTGAAGTCACAGAATGGAGGTGTGTGAAGCCATAGAATGGAAGTGTGTGAAGTCATAGAATGGATGTTTGTGAAGTAAGAATGAAGATGTGTGAAGTCATAGAATGGAAGTGTGTGAAGTCACAGAATGGAGGTGTGTGAACTCATAGGATTGAGGTGTGTTAAGTCACAGAATGGAGGTGTGTGAAGTCAGAGAATGGAAGTGTGTGAACTCAGAATGGAGGTGTGTGAAGTCACAGAAGGGAGATTTGTGAAGTCATAGAATGGAGGTGCGTGAAGTCATAGAATGGATGTTTCTGAAGTAAGAATGAAGGTGTGTGAAGTCATAGAATGGAGGTGTGTGAAGTCAAAATGGAGGTGTGTGAACTCATAGAATGGATGTGTGTGAACTCATAGAATGTAGGTGTGTGAAGTCAAAGAATGGAGGTGTGTGAAGTCAAACAATAAAGGTGTGTGAAGTCACAGAATGGAGGTGTGTGAAATCACAGAATGGAGGTTTGTGAAGTCAAAAAGGTGGTGTGTAGAGTCACAAATGGAGGTTTGTGAACTCATAGAATGGAGGTGTGTGAAGTCTAAGAATGGAGGTGTGTGAAGTCATCGAATGGAGGTGTGCGAAGTCATGGAATGGAGGTGTGTGAAGTCACAGAATGGAGGTGTGTGAAGTCAGAATGCAGTTGTGTGAAGTCATATAATGGAAGTGTGTGAAGTCAAAACGGAGATGTGTGAAGTCACAGAATGGAGGTTTGTGAAGTCACAGAATGGAGGTTTGTGAAGTCAAAATGGTGGTGTGTACAGTCACAAATGGAGGTGTGTGAAGTCACAGAATGGAGGTGTGTGAACTCAAAATGGAGGTGTGTGAAGTGAAAGAATGGAGGTGTGTGAAGTCATAGAATGAAGGTGTGTTAAATCACTGAACGGAGGTGTGTGAACTCAGAATGGAGGTGTGGGAAGTCACAGAATGGAGTTGTGTGAAGTCACAGAATGGAGATGTGTGAATTCATGGAATCGAGGTGTGTGAAGTCATAGAATGTAGGTGTGTGAAGTCACAGAATGGAGGTGTGTGAAGTCACAGAATGGAGGGGTGTGAAGTCACAGAATGGAGGTGTGTGAACTCACAATGGAGGTCTGTGAAGTCAAAGAATGGAGGTGTGTGAAGTCATAGAATGGAAGTGTGTGAAGTCATAGTATGAAGGTGTGTGAAGCCAGAATTGAGGTGTGTGAAGACACAGAATAGAGGTGTGTGAACTCAGAATGAAGGTGTGTGAAGTCAAAGAATGGAGGTTTGTGAAGTCATAGAATGGAGGTGTATGAAGTCATAGAATGGATGTTGCTGAAGTCAGAATGAAGGCGTGTGAAGTCATAGAATGGAGGTGTCTGAAGTCATAGAATGGATGTTGGTGAAGTAAGAATGAAGGTGTGTGAAGTCATAGAATAGAGGTGTGTGAAGTCATAGAATGGATGTTTCTGAAGGAGAATGAAGGTGTGTGAAGTCATAGAATGGAGGTGTGTGAAGTCAAAATGGAGGTGTGCGAACTCATAAAATGGAGATGAGTGAAGTCATGGAATGGAGGTGTGTGAAGTTCAAAAATGGAGGTGTTTGAAGTCAAACAATGGTGGTGTGTGAAGTCACAGAACGGAGGTGTGTGAAGTCAAAGAATGGAAGTGTGTGAGGTCAAAATGGAGGTGTGTGAAGTCACAGAATGGAGGTGTGTGAAGTCACAGAATGGAGGTGTGTGAAGTCATCGAAAGGAGGTGTGTGAAGTCATGGAATGGAGGTGTGTGAAGTCACAGAATGGCGGTGTGTGAAGTCAGAATTGAGTTGTGTGAAGTCATAGAATGTAGGTGTATAAAGTCAAAATAGAGGTGTGTGAAGTCATAGAATGGAGGTGTGTGAAGTCAGAATGGAGGTGTGTGAACTCATAGAATGGACGTGTGAAGTCACAATGGAGGTGTGTGGATTCATAGAATGGAGGTGTGTGAAGTCACAGTATGGAGGTGTGTGAAATCATAGAATGGAGCTGTGTGAAGTCAGATTTGAGGAGTGTGAATTCAAAGAATGGAGGTGTGTGAACTCAGAATGGAGGTGTGTGAAGTCACAGAATGGAGGTGTGAAGTCATAGAATGGAGGTGTGTGAAGTCATAGAATGGAGGTGTGTGAAGTCATAATGGAGGTGTGTGAAGTCACAGAATTGAGGTGTGTGAAGTCACAGATGGAGGTGTGTGAAGTCATAGAATGGAGGTGTGTGAAGTTATAGAATGGAGGTGTGTGAACTCACAATGGAGGTGTGTGAAGTCAAAAATGGAGGTGTGTGAAGTCCTAGAATGGAAGTGTGTGAAGTCATAGAATGAAGGTGTGTGACGCTAGAATTGAGGTGTGTGAAGTCACAGAATTGAGGTGTGTGAAATCAGAATGAAGGTGTGTGAAGTTACAGAATGGAGGTTTGTGAAGTCATAGAATGGAGGTGTGTGAAGTCATAGAATGGATGTTTTTGAAGTAGAATGGAGGTGTGTGAAGTCATAGAATGGAGGTGTGTGAAGTCAAAATGGAGGTGTGCGAACTCATAACATGGAGATGTGTGAAGTCATGGAAAGGAGGTGTGTGAAGTCCAAAAATGGAGGTGTGTGAAGTCAAACAATGGTGGTGTGTGAAGTCAGAGAATGGAGGTGTGTAGTCAAAGAATGGAAGTGTGTGAAGTCAAAATGGAGGTGTGTGAAGTCACAGAATGGAGGTGTGTGAAGTCACAGAATGGAGGTGTGTGAAGTCATAGAATGGAGGTGTGTGAAGTCACAGAATTGAAGTGTGTGAAGTCAAAGAATGGAGGTGTGTGAAGTCACAGAATGGAGGTGTGTGAAGTCAAAATGGAGGTGTGTGAACTCATAGAATGGAGGTGTGTGAACTCATAGAATGGAAGTCTGTGAAGTCATGGAATGGAGGTGTGTGAAGTCAAAGAATTTAGGTGTGAAGTCAAACAAGAAAGGTGTGTGAAGTCACAGAATGGAGGTGTGTGAAATCACAGAATGGAGGTGTGTGAAGTCAAAAAGGTGGTGTGTAGAGTCACAAATGGAGGTGTGTGAACTCATAGAATGGAGGTGTATGAAGTCAAAGAATTGATGTTTGTGAAGTCAGAATGGAGGTGTGTGAATTCACAATGGAGGTGTGTGAAGTCAAAGAATGGAGGTGTGTGAAGACAAAGAATGGAAGTGTGTGAAGTCATAGAATGGAGGTGTGTGAAGTCATAGAATGGAGGTGTGTGAAGACATAGAATGGAGGTGTGTGAAGTCACAGAATTGATGTTTTTGATGTCAGAATTGAGGTGTGTGAAGTCAGAATGGAGGTTTGTGAAGTCAGAGAATGGAGGTGTGTGAAGTCATACAATGGAGGCGTGTGAAGTCATAGAATGGAGGTGTGTGAAGTCATAGAATGAAGGTGTGTGAAGCCAGAATTGAGGTGTGTGAAGACACAGAATTGAGGTGTGTGAACTCAGAATGAAGGTGTGTGAAGTCAAAGACTGGAGGTTTGTGAAGTCATAGAATGGAGGTGTATGAAGTGATAGAATGGATGTTTCTGAAGTAGAATGGAGGTGTGTGAAGTCATAGAATGGAGGTGTGTGAAGTCAAAATGGAGGAGTGCGAACTCATAAAATGGGGATGAGTGAAGTCATGGAATGGAGGTGTGTGAAGTCCAAAAATGGAGGTGTTTGAAGTCAAACAATGGTGGTGTGTGAAGTCACAGAACGGAGGTGTGTGAAGTCAAAGAATGGAAGTGTGTGAGGTCAAAATGGAGGTGTGTGAAGTCACAGAATGGAGGTGTGTGAAGTCACAGAATGGAGGTGTGTGAAGTCATCGAAAGGAGGTGTGTGAAGTCATGGAATGGAGGTGTGTGAGGTCACAGAATGGCGGTGTGTGAAGTCAAAGAATGGAGGTGTGTGAAGTCACAGAATGGAGGTGTGTGAAGTCAAAACGTAGGTGTGTGAACTCATAGAATGGAGGTGTGTGAACTCAGAGAATGGAAGTTTGTGAAGTCATGGAATGGAGGTGTGTGAAGTCAAAGAATGGAGTTGTGAAGTCAAACAATAAAGGTTTGTGAAGTCACAGAATGGAGGTGTGTGAAATCACAGAATGGAGGTGTGTGAAGTCAAAAAGGTGGTGTGTAGAGTCACAAATGGAGGTGTGTAAACTCATAGAATGGAGGTGTGTGAAGTCACAGAATTGATGTTTGTGAAGTCAGAATGGAGGTGTGTGAACTCACAATGGAGGTGTGTGAAGTCATAGAATGGAGATGTGTGAAGTCACAGAATGGAGGTGTGTGAAGTCATAGAATGGAGGTGTGTGAAGTCATAGAATGGAGGTGTGTGAAGTCATAGAATTGAGGTGTGTGAAGTCATAGAACGGAGGTGTGTGAAATCACAAAATGGAGGTGTGTGAAGTCACGGAATGGAGGTGTGTGAAGTCACAGAATGGAGGTGTGTGAACTCAGAATGGAGGTGTGTGAAGTCACAGAATGGAGGTGTGTGAAGTCCTAGAATGGAAGTGTGTGAAGTCATAGAATGGATTTGTGTGAAGTAAGAATGCAGGTGTGTGAAGTCACAGAATGGAGGTGTGTGAAGTCCAAGAATGGAAGTGTGTGAAGTCATAGAATGCAGGTGTGTGAAGTAAAATGGAGGTGTGTGAAGTCACGGAATGGAGGTGTGTGAAGTCATAGAATGGAGGTGTGTGAATTCACAATGGAGGTGTGTGAAGACATAGAATGGAGGTGTGTGAAGTCACAGAATGGAGGTGTGTGAAGCCATAGAATGGAAGTGTGTGAAGTCATAGAATGGATGTTTGTGAAGTAAGAATGAAGATGTGTGAAGTCATAGAATGGAAGTGTGTGAAGTCACAGAATGGAGGTGTGTGAAGTCATAGAATTGAGGTGTGTTAAGTCACAGAATGGAGGTGTGTGAAGTCAGAGAATGGAAGTGTGTGAACTCAGAATGGAGGTGTGTGAAGTCACAGAAGGGAGATTTGTGAAGTCATAGAATGGAGGTGCGTGAAGTCATAGAATGGATGTTTCTGAAGTAAGAATGAAGGTGTGTGAAGTCATAGAATGGAGGTGTGTGAAGTCAAAATGGAGGTGTGTGAACTCATAGAATGGATATGTGTGAACTCATAGAATGTAGGTGTGTGAAGTCATGGAATGGAGGTGTGTGAAGTCAAAGAATGGAGGTGTGTGAAGTCAAACAATAAAGGTGTGTGAAGTCACAGAATGGAGGTGTGTGAAATCACAGAATGGAGGTTTGTGAAGTCAAAAATGTGGTGTGTAGAGTCACAAATGGAGGTTTGTGAACTCATAGAATGGAGGTGTGTGAAGTCTAAGAATGGAGGTGTGTGAAGTCATCGAATGGAGGTGTGCGAAGTCATGGAATGGAGGTGTGTGAAGTCACAGAATGGAGGTGTGTGAAGTCAGAATGCAGTTGTGTGAAGTCATATAATGGAAGTGTGTGAAGTCAAAACGGAGATGTGTGAAGTCACAGAATGGAGGTTTGTGAAGTCACAGAATGGAGGTTTGTGAAGTCAAAATGGTGGTGTGTACAGTCACAAATGGAGGTGTGTGAACTCAAAATGGAGGTGTGTGAAGTGAAAGAATGGAGGTGTGTGAAGTCATAGAATGAAGGTGTGTTAAATCACTGAACGGAGGTGTGTGAACTCAGAATGGAGGTGTGGGAAGTCATAGAATGGAGGTGTGTGAAGTCAGAATGGAGGTGTGTTAAGTCATAGAATGGAGGTGTGTGAACTCAGAATGGAGGTGTGGGAAGTCATAGAATGGAGGTGTGTGAAGTCAGAATGGAGTTGTGTGAAGTCATAGAATGTAGGTGTGTCAAGTCAAAATGGAGGTGTGTTAAGTCATAGAATGGAGGTGTGTGAAGTCAGAATGGAGGTGTGTGAACTCATAGAATGGAGGTGTGAAGTCACAATGGAGGTGTGTGAAGTCATAGAATGGAGGTGTGTGAAGTCACAGTATGGAGGTGTGTGAAATCATAGAATGGAGCTGTGTGAAGTCAGATTTGAGGAGTGTGAATTCACAGAATGGAGGTGTGTGAACTCAGAATGGAGGTGTGTGAAGTCACAGAATGGAGGTGTGAAGTCATAGAAGGGAGGTGTGTGAAGTCATAGAATGGATGTGTGTGAAGTCATAATGGAGGTGTGTGAAGTCACAGAATTGAGGTGTGTGAAGTCTCAGATGGAGGTGTGTGAAGTCATAGAATGGAGGTGTGTGAGTTATAGAATGGAGGTGTGTGAATTCACAATGGAGGTGTGAAGTCAAAGAATGGAGGTGTGTGAAGTCCTAGAATGGAAGTGTGTGAAGTCATAGAATGACGGTGTGTGACGCCAGAACTGAGGTGTGTGAAGTCAGAGAATTGAGGTGTGTGAACTCAGAATGAAGGTGTGTGAAGTCACAGAATGGAGGTTTGTGAAGTCATAGAATGGAGGTGTGTGAAGTCATAGAATGGATGTTTCTGAAGTAGAATGGAGGTGTGTGAAGTCATAGAATGGAGGTGTGTGAAGTCAAAATGGAGATGTGCGAACTCATAACATGGAGATGTGTGAAGTCATGGAAAGGAGGTGTGTGAAGTCCAAAAATGGAGATGTGTGAAGTCAAACAATGGTGGTGTGTGAAGTCACAGAATGGAGGTGTGTAGTCAAAGAATGGAAGTGTGTGAAGTCAAAATGGAGGTGTGTGAAGTCACAGAATGGAGGTGTGTGAAGTCACAGAATGGAGGTGTGTGAAGTCATAGAATGGAGCTGTGTGAAGTCACAGAATGGAGGTGTGTGAAGTCAAAGAATGGAGGTGTGTGAAGTCACAGAATGGAGGTGTGTGAAGTCAAAACGTAGGTGTGTGAACTCATAGAATGGAGGTGTGTGAACTCAGAGAATGGAAGTTTGTGAAGTCATGGAATGGAGGTGTGTGAAGTCAAAGAATGGAGGTGTGAAGTCAAACAATAAAGGTTTGTGAAGTCACAGAATGGAGGTGTGTGAAATCACAGAATGGAGGTGTGTGAAGTCAAAAAGGTGGTGTGTAGAGTCACAAATGGAGGTGTGTGAACTCATAGAATGGAGGTGTGTGAAGTCACAGAATTGATGTTTGTGAAGTCAGAATGGAGGTGTGTGAACTCACAATGGAGGTGTGTGAAGTCATAGAATGGAGATGTGTGAAGTCACAGAATGGAGGTGTGTGAAGTCATAGAATGGAGGTGTGTGAAGTCATAGAATGGAGGTGTGTGAAGTCATAGAATGGAGGTGTGTGAAGTCATAGAATGGACGTTTGTGAACTCATAGAATGGATGTCTGTATAGTCATAGAATGGATGTTTTTGAAGTAAGAATGTAGGGGTGTGAAGTCATAGAATGGAGGTGTGTGCAATCAAAATGGTGGTATGTGAACTCATAGAATGGATGTGTGTGAACTGATAGAGTGGAGGTGTGTGAAGTCATGGAATGGAGGTGTGTGAAATCAAAGAATGGAGGTGTGTGAAGTCAAACAATGGTGGTATGCGAAGTCACAGAATGGAGGTGTGTGAAGTCACAGAATGGAGGTTTGTGAAGTCAAAATGGTGGTGTGTAAAGTCACAAATGGAGGTGTGTGAAGTCACAGAATGTAGGTGTGTGAACTCAAATGGAGGTGTGTGAAGTGAAAGAATGGAGGTGTGCGAAGTCAAAGAATGGATGTGTGTGAGGTCATAGAATGGAGGTGTGTGAAGTCATAGAATGGAGGTGTGTGAAGTCACAGAAAGGAGGTGTGTGAATTCACAGAATGGAGTTGTATGAAGTCACAATGCAGGTGTGTGAAGTCATAGAATGGAGGTGTGTGAAATCAAAGAATGGAGGTTTGTGACGTCATAGAATGGATTGTGTGTGAAATCACAGAATGGACGTGTGTGAAGTCATAGATTGGAGGTGTGTGAAGTCACAGAATGCACTTGTGTGAAGTCAGAATAAAGGTGTGCGAAGTCATAGAATGGAGGTGTGTGAATTCATGGAACGGAGGGTGTGAAGTCAAAAAATGGAGGTGTATGATGTCAAGCAATGGAAGTGTGTGAAGTCATAGAATGTAGGTGTGTGAAGACTTAGAATGGAGGTGTGGGAATTCATAGAATGGAGGTGTGTGAAGTCATAGAATGGAAGTGTGTGAAGTCATAGAATGAAGGTGTGTGAAGCCAGAATTGAGGTGTGTGAAGACACAGAATTGAGGTGTGTGAACTCAGAATGAAGGTGTGTGAAGTCAAAGAATGGAGGTTTGTGAAGTCATAGAATGGAGGTGTATGAAGTCATAGAATGGATGTTGCTGAAGTCAGAATGAAGGCGTGTGAAGTCATAGAATGGAGGTGTCTGAAGTCATAGAATGGATGTTGGTGAAGTAAGAATGAAGGTGTGTGAAGTCATAGAATAGAGGTGTGTGAAGTCATAGAATGGATGTTTCTGAAGGAGAATGAAGGTGTGTGAAGTCATAGAATGGAGGTGTGTGAAGTCAAAATGGAGGTGTGCGAACTCATAAAATGGAGATGAGTGAAGTCATGGAATGGAGGTGTGTGAAGTCCAAAAATGGAGGTGTTTGAAGTCAAACAATGGTGGTGTGTGAAGTCACAGAACGGAGGTGTGTGAAGTCAAAGAATGGAAGTGTGTGAGGTCAAAATGGAGGTGTGTGAAGTCACAGAATGGAGGTGTGTGAAGTCACAGAATGGAGGTGTGTGAAGTCATCGAAAGGAGGTGTGTGAAGTCATGGAATGGAGGTGTGTGAAGTCACAGAATGGCGGTGTGTGAAGTCAGAATTGAGTTGTGTGAAGTCATAGAATGTAGGTGTATGAAGTCAAAATAGAGGTGTGTGAAGTCATAGAATGGAGGTGTGTGAAGTCAGAATGGAGGTGTGTGAACTCATAGAATGGACGTGTGAAGTCACAATGGAGGTGTGTGGAGTCATAGAATGGAGGTGTGTGAAGTCACAGTATGGAGGTGTGTGAAATCATAGAATGGAGCTGTGTGAAGTCAGATTTGAGGAGTGTGAATTCAAAGAATGGAGGTGTGTGAACTCAGAATGGAGGTGTGTGAAGTCACAGAATGGAGGTGTGTGAAGTCATAGAATGGAGATGTGTGAAGTCATAGAATGGAGGTGTGTGAAGTCATAATGGAGGTGTGTGAAGTCACAGAATTGAGGTGTGTGAAGTCACAGATGGAGGTGTGTGAAGTCATAGAATGGAGGTGTGTGAAGTTATAGAATGGAGGTGTGTGAACTCACAATGGAGGTGTGTGAAGTCAAAAATGGAGGTGTGTGAAGTCCTAGAATGGAAGTGTGTGAAGTCATAGAATGAAGGTGTGTGACGCCAGAATTGAGGTGTGTGAAGTCACAGAATTGAGGTGTGTGAAAACAGAATGAAGGTGTGTGAAGTCACAGAATGGAGGTTTGTGAAGTCATAGAATGGAGGTGTGTGAAGTCATAGAATGGATGTTTTTGAAGTAGAATGGAGGTGTGTGAAGTCATAGAATGGAGGTGTGTGAAGTCAAAATGGAGGTGTGCGAACTCATAACATGGAGATGTGTGAAGTCATGGAAAGGAGGTGTGTGAAGTCCAAAAATGGAGGTGTGTGAAGTCAAACAATGGTGGTGTGTGAAGTCAGAGAATGGAGGTGTGTAGTCAAAGAATGGAAGTGTGTGAAGTCAAAATGGAGGTGTGTGAAGTCACAGAATGGAGGTGTGTGAAGTCACAGAATGGAGGTGTGTGAAGTCATAGAATGGAGGTGTGTGAAGTCACAGAATGGAAGTGTGTGAAGTCAAAGAATGGAGGTGTGTGAAGTCACAGAATGGAGGTGTGTGAAGTCAAAATGGAGGTGTGTGAACTCATAGAATGGAGGTGTGTGAACTCATAGAATGGAAGTGTGTGAAGTCATGGAATGGAGGTGTGTGAAGTCAAAGAATTTAGGTGTGAAGTCAAACAAGAAAGGTGTGTGAAGTCACAGAATGGAGGTGTGTGAAATCACAGAATGGAGGTGTGTGAAGTCAAAAAGGTGGTGTGTAGAGTCACAAATGGAGGTGTGTGAACTCATAGAATGGAGATGTATGAAGTCAAAGAATTGATGTTTGTGAAGTCAGAATGGAGGTGTGTGAATTCACAATGGAGGTGTGTGAAGTCAAAGAATGGAGGTGTGTGAAGACAAAGAATGGAAGTGTGTGAAGTCATAGAATGGAGGTGTGTGAAGTCATAGAATGGAGGTGTGTGAAGACATAGAATGGAGGTGTGTGAAGTCACAGAATTGATGTTTTTGAGGTCAGAATTGAGGTGTGTGAAGTCAGAATGGAGGTTTGTGAAGTCAGTGAATGGAGGTGTGTGAAGTCATACAATGGAGGCGTGTGAAGTCATAGAATGGAGGTGTGTGAAGTCATAGAATGAAGGTGTGTGAAGCCAGAATTGAGGTGTGTGAAGACACAGAATTGAGGTGTGTGAACTCAGAATGAAGGTGTGTGAAGTCAAAGACTGGAGGTTTGTGAAGTCATAGAATGGAGGTGTATGAAGTGATAGAATGGATGTTTCTGAAGTAGAATGGAGGTGTGTGAAGTCATAGAATGGAGGTGTGTGAAGTCAAAATGGAGGAGTGCGAACTCATAAAATGGGGATGAGTGAAGTCATGGAATGGAGGTGTGTGAAGTCCAAAAATGGAGGTGTTTGAAGTCAAACAATGGTGGTGTGTGAAGTCACAGAACGGAGGTGTGTGAAGTCAAAGAATGGAAGTGTGTGAGGTCAAAATGGAGGTGTGTGAAGTCACAGAATGGAGGTGTGTGAAGTCATCGAAATGAGGTGTGTGAAGTCATGGAATGGAGGTGTGTGAAGTCACAGAATGGCGGTGTGTGAAGTCAGAATGGAGTTGTGTGAAGTCATAGAATGTAGGTGTGTCAAGTCAAAATGGAGGTGTGTTAAGTCATAGAATGGAGGTGTGTGAAGTCAGAATGGAGGTGTGTGAACTCATAGAATGGAGGTGTGAAGTCACAATGGAGGTGTGTGAAGTCATAGAATGGAAGTGTGTGAAGTCACAGTATGGAGGTGTGTGAAATCATAGAATGGAGCTGTGTGAAGTCAGATTTGAGGAGTGTGAATTCACAGAATGGAGGTGTGTGAACTCAGAATGGAGGTGTGTGAAGTCACAGAATGGAGGTGTGAAGTCATAGAAGGGAGGTGTGTGAAGTCATAGAATGGATGTGTGTGAAGTCATAATGGAGGTGTGTGAAGTCACAGAATTGAGGTGTGTGAAGTCTCAGATGGAGGTGTGTGAAGTCATAGAATGGAGGTGTGTGAGTTATAGAATGGAGGTGTGTGAACTCACAATGGAGGTGTGAAGTCAAAGAATGGAGGTGTGTGAAGTCCTAGAATGGAAGTGTGTGAAGTCATAGAATGACGGTGTGTGACGCCAGAATTGAGGTGTGTGAAGTCACAGAATTGTGGTGTGTGAACTCAGAATGAAGGTGTGTGAAGTCACAGAATGGAGGTTTGTGAAGTCATAGAATGGAGGTGTGTGAAGTCATAGAATGGATGTTTCTGAAGTAGAATGGAGGTGTGTGAAGTCATAGAATGGAGGTGTGTGAAGTCAAAATGGAGATGTGCGAACTCATAACATGGAGATGTGTGAAGTCATGGAAAGGAGGTGTGTGAAGTCCAAAAATGGAGATGTGTGAAGTCAAACAATGGTGGTGTGTGAAGTCACAAAATGGAGGTGTGTAGTCAAAGAATGGAAGTGTGTGAAGTCAAAATGGAGGTGTGTGAAGTCACAGAATGGAGGTGTGTGAAGTCACAGAATGGAGGTGTGTGAAGTCATAGAATGGAGCTGTGTGAAGTCACAGAATGGAGGTGTGTGAAGTCAAAGAATGGAGGTGTGTGAAGTCACAGAATGGAGGTGTGTGAAGTCAAAACGTAGGTGTGTGAACTCATAGAATGGAGGTGTGTGAACTCAGAGAATGGAAGTTTGTGAAGTCATGGAATGGAGGTGTGTGAAGTCAAAGAATGGAGGTGTGAAGTCAAACAATAAAGGTTTGTGAAGTCACAGAATGGAGGTGTGTGAAATCACAGAATGGAGGTGTGTGAAGTCAAAAAGGTGGTGTGTAGAGTCACAAATGGAGGTGTGTGAACTCATAGAATGGAGGTGTGTGAAGTCACAGAATTGATGTTTGTGAAGTCAGAATGGAGGTGTGTGAACTCACAATGGAGGTGTGTGAAGTCATAGAATGGAGATGTGTGAAGTCACAGAATGGAGGTGTGTGAAGTCATAGAATGGAGGTGTGTGAAGTCATAGAATGGAGGTGTGTGAAGTCATAGAATGGAGGTGTGTGAAGTCATAGAATGGACGTTTGTGAACTCATAGAATGGATGTCTGTATAGTCATAGAATGGATGTTTTTGAAGTAAGAATGTAGGGGTGTGAAGTCATAGAATGGAGGTGTGTGCAGTCAAAATGGTGGTATGTGAACTCATAGAATGGATGTGTGTGAACTGATAGAGTGGAGGTGTGTGAAGTCATGGAATGGAGGTGTGTGAAATCAAAGAATGGAGGTGTGTGAAGTCAAACAATGGTGGTATGCGAAGTCACAGAATGGAGGTGTGTGAAGTCACAGAATGGAGGTTTGTGAAGTCAAAATGGTGGTGTGTAAAGTCACAAATGGAGGTGTGTGAAGTCACAGAATGTAGGTGTGTGAACTCAAATGGAGGTGTGTGAAGTGAAAGAATGGAGGTGTGCGAAGTCAAAGAATGGATGTGTGTGAGGTCATAGAATGGAGGTGTGTGAAGTCATAGAATGGAGGTGTGTGAAGTCACAGAAAGGAGGTGTGTGAATTCACAGAATGGAGTTGTATGAAGTCACAATGCAGGTGTGTGTAGTCATAGAATGGAGGTGTGTGAAATCAAAGAATGGAGGTTTGTGACGTCATAGAATGGATTGTGTGTGAAATCACAGAATGGACGTGTGTGAAGTCATAGATTGGAGGTGTGTGAAGTCACAGAATACACTTGTGTGAAGTCAGAATAAAGGTGTGCGAAGTCATAGAATGGAGGTGTGTGAATTCATGGAACGGAGGGTGTGAAGTCAAAAAATGGAGGTGTATGATGTCAAGCAATGGAAGTGTGTGAAGTCATAGAATGTAGGTGTGTGAAGACTTAGAATGGAGGTGTGGGAATTCATAGAATGGAGGTGTGTGAAGTCACAGAAGGGAGGTGTGTGAAGTCACAGAATGGATGTGTATAAAGTCACAGAGTGGAGGTGTGTGAAGGCACAGAATGGAGGGGAGTGAAGTCAGAGAATGGAGGTATGTGAAGTCACAGAATGGAGGGGTCTGAAGTCAAAGAATGGAGGTATGTGAAGTCACAGAATGGAGGGGTGTGAAGACAGAATAGAGGTGTACGAAGTCATAGAATGGAGGTGTGTGAAGTCAGAATGGAGCTGTGTGAACTCATAGAATGGAGGTGTGTGAAGTCACAATGGAAATATGTAAAGTCATAGAATGGTGGTTTTTGAAGTCACAGAACGGAGGTGTGTGAAGTCATAGAATGGAGGTGTGTGAAGTCAGATTGGAGGTATGTGAAGTCACAGAATGGAGGTGTGTCAACTCAGAAATGAGGTATGTGAATTCATAGAATGGAGTTGTGTGAAGTCACAGAATTGAGGTGTGTGAAGTCAGAATGGAGATGTGTGAATTCAGAATGGAGGTGTGTGAAGTCAGAGAATGGAGGTGTGTGAAGTCACAATGCAGGTGTGTAAAGTCATAGAATGGAGGTGTGTGAAGTCATAGAATGGAGGTGTGTGAAGTCACAAAATGGAGGTATGTGAAGTCATATATTGGAGGTGTGTGAAGTCACAGAATGGAGGTGTGTGTGAAGTCACAATGTAGGTGTGTGAAGTCATAGAATGGAGGTGTGTGAAGTCATAGAATGGAGGTGTGCAAAGTCACAAAATGGAGGTGTGTGCAGTCATATATTGGAGGTGTGTGAAGTCACAGAATGGAGGTGTGTGAACTCAGAATGGAGGTGTGAGAAGTCACAGAATGGAGGTGTGTGAAATCATAGAATGGAGATATGTGAAGTCACAGAATGGAGGTGTGGGAAATCGTAGAATGGAGGTGTGTGAAGTCAGAGAATCAAGGTGTGTGAAGTCACAGAATGGAGGTGTGTGAACTCACAATGGAGGTGAGTGAAGTCACAGAATGGAGGTGTGTGAAGTCATAGAATGGAAGTGTGTGAAGTCATAGAATGTAGGTG
The DNA here is from genome assembly GCA_024803745.1 of Megascapheus bottae. NCBI lineage: Eukaryota > Metazoa > Chordata > Mammalia > Rodentia > Geomyidae > Megascapheus > Megascapheus bottae. The sequence goes on along the minus strand of JANJXV010001180.1, from coordinate 121,129 downwards.
TGTGAAGTCATAGAATGGAGGTGTGTGAAGTCATAGAATGGAGGTGTGTGAAATCACAAAATGGAGGTGTGTGAAGTCACAGAGTGGAGGTGTGTAAAGTCACAGAGTGGAGGTGTGTGAAGTCAAAGAATGGAGGTGTGTGAATTCATAGAATGGAGGTGTGTGAAGTCAAAGAATGGAGGTGTGTGAAGTCATAGAATGGAGGTGTGTGAAGTCATAGAATGGAGGAGTGTGAGGTCAGATTGGAGGTGTGTGAAGTCACAGAATGGAAGTGTGTCAACTCAGAAAGGAGGTGTGTGAAGTCATAGAATGGAGGTGTGTGAAGTCACAGAATGGAGGTGTGTGAACTCATAGAATGGAGGAGTGTGAACTCATAGAATGGAGGTGTGTGAAGTCACAGATGGAGGTGTGTGAAGTCATAGAATGGAGTTGTGTGAAGTCACAGAATGGAGGTGTGTGAACCCAGAATGGAGGTGTGTGAATTCACAGAAGGGAGGTTTGTGAAGTCATAGAATGGATGTTTCTGAAGTAAGAATGAAGGTGTGTGAAGTCATAGAATGGAGGTATGTGAAGTCAAAATGGAGGTGTGTGAAGTCAAAGACTGGACGTGTGTGAAGTCAAAATTGTGGTGTGTAAAGTCACAAATGCTGGTGTGTGAAGTCACAAAATGGTGGTGTGTGAAGTCAAAATGGAGGTGTGTGAGGTCAAAGAATGGATGTGTGTGAAGTCATAGAATGGAGGTGTATGAAGTCATGGAATGGAGGTTTGTGAAGTCAAACATTGGAAGCGTGTGAAATTGCAGAATGGAGGTGTGTGAAGTCATAGAATGGAGGTGTGTGAAGTCAGATAATGGAGGTGTGTGAAGTCAGATTGCAGGTTTGTGAAGTCATAGAATGGAGGTTTGTGAAGTCATAGATTGGAAGTGTGTGAAGTCATAGAATGGAGGTTGAAAGTCATAGATTGAAAGTGTGTGGAAGTCATAGTATAGAGGTGTGTGAAGTCACAGAAAGGAGGTGTGTGAATTCACAGAATGGAGTTGTATGAAGTCACAATGCAGGTGTGTGAAGTCATAGAATGGAGGTGTGTGAAATCAAAGAATGGAGGTTTGTGACGTCATAGAATGGATTGTGTGTGAAATCACAGAATGGACGTGTGTGAAGTCATAGAATGGAGGTGTGTGAAGTCACAGAATGCACTTGTGTGAAGTCAGAATAAAGGTGTGCGAAGTCATAGAATGGAGGTGTGTGAATTCATGGAACGGAGGTGTGTGAAGTCAAAAAATGGAGGTGTATGATGTCAAGCAATGGAAGTGTGTGAAGTCATAGAATGGAGGTGTGTGAAGTCACAGAATGCACTTGTGTGAAGTCAGAATAAATGTGTGCGAAGTCATAGAATGGAGGTGTGTGAATTCATGGAACGGAGGTGTGTGAAGTCAAAAAATGGAGGTGTATGATGTCAAGCAATGGAAGTGTGTGAAGTCATAGAATGGAGGTGTGTGAAGACTAAGAATGGAGGTGTGGGAAGTCATAGAATGGAGGTGTGTGAAGTCACAGAAGGGAGGTGTGTGAAGTCACAGAATGGATGTGTATAAAGTCACAGAGTGGAGGTGTGTGAAGGCACAGAATGGAGGGGAGTGAAGTCAAAGAATGGAGGTATGTGAAGTCACAGAATGGAGGGGTCTGAAGTCAAAGAATGGAGGTATGTGAAGTCACAGAATGGAGGGGTGTGAAGTCAGAATAGAGGTGTACGAAGTCATAGAATGGAGGTGTGTGAAGTCAGAATGGAGCTGTGTGAACTCATAGAATGGAGGTGTGTGAAGTCACAATGGAAATGTGTGAAGTCATAGAATGGTGGTTTTTGAAGTCACAGAATGGAGGTGTGTGAAGTCATAGAATGGAGGTGTGTGAAGTCAGATTGGAGGTATGTGAAGTCACAGAATGCAGGTGTGTCAACTCAGAAATGAGGTATGTGAATTCATAGAATGGATGTGTGTGAAGTCACAGAATTGAGGTGTGTGAAGTCAGAATGGAGATGTGTGAATTCAGAATGGAGGTGTGTGAAGTCAGAGAATGGAGGTGTGTGAAGTCACAATGCAGGTGTGTAAAGTCATAGAATGGAGGTGTGTGAAGTCATAGAATGGAGGTGTGTGAAGTCACAAAATGGAGGTGTGTGAAGTCATATATTGGAGGTGTGTGAAGTCACAGAATGGAGGTGTGTGTGAAGTCACAATGTAGGTTTGTGAAGTCATAGAATGGAGGTGTGTGAAGTCATAGAATGGAGGTGTGCAAAGTCACAAAATTGAGGTGTGTGCAGTCATACATTGGAGGTGTGTGAAGTCACAGAATGGAGGTGTGTGAACTCAGAATGGAGGTGTGTGAAGTCACAGAATGGAGGTGTGTGAAATCATAGAATGGAGATGTGTGAAGTCACAGAATGGAGGTGTGGGAAATCGTAGAATGGAGGTGTGTGAAGTCAGAGAATCAAGGTGTGTGAAGTCACAGAATGGAGGTGTGTGAACTCACAATGGAGGTGAGTGAAGTCACAGAATGGAGGTGTGTGAAGTCATAGAATGGAAGTGTGTGAAGTCATAGAATGTAGGTGTGTGATGTCAGAATGGAGGTGTGTGAAGTCACAGAATGGAGGTGTGTGACGTCATAAATGTTGGTGTGTGAAGTCATAGAATGGAGATGTGAAGTCATAGAATGGAGGTGTGAAGTCATAGAATTGAGGTGTGTGAAGTCACAGAAGGCATGTTTGTGAAGTCACAGAATAGAGTTGTGTGAAGTCACAATGGAGTTGTGTGAATTCATAGAATAGAGATGTGTGAAGTCATAGAATGGAGGTGTGTGAAGTCATAGAATGGAGGTGTGTGAAATCACAAAATGGAGGTGTGTGTAGTCACAGAGTGGAGGTGTGTAGAGTCACAGAGTGGAGGTGTGTGAATTCTCAGAATGGAGGTGTGGGAAGTCACAGAATGGAGGTGTGTGAAGTCAAAGAATGGAGGTGTGTGAATTCATAGAATGGAGGTGTGTGAAGTCAAAGAATGGAGGTGTGTGAAGTCATAGAATGGAGGTGTGTGAAGTCATAGAATGGAGGAGTGTGAGGTCAGATTGGACGTGTGTGAAGTCACAGAATGGAAGTGTGTCAACTCAGAAAGGAGGTGTGGGAAGTCATAGAATGGAGGTGTGTGAAGTCATAGAATGGAGGTGTGTGAAATCATAGAATGGAGGTGTGTGAAGTCACAGAAATGAGGTCTTTGAAGTCAAAATGGAAGTGTGTGGAGTCAGAATGGAGGTGTGTGAAGTCACAGAATGGAGGTGTGTGAACTCATAGAATGGAGGAGTGTGAAGTCATAGAATGGAGGTGTGTGAAGTCACAGATGGAGGTGTGTGAAGTCATAGAATGGAGGTGTGTGAAGTCACAGAATGGAGGTGTGTGAACCCAGAATGTAGCTGTGTGAATTCACAGAAGGGAGGTTTGTGAAGTCATAGAATGGATGTTTCTGAAGTAAGAATGAAGGTGTGTGAAGTCACAGAATGGAGGTGTGTGAAGTCACAAAATGGAGGTGTGTGAAGTCAAAATGGCGGTGTGTGAAGTCAAAGAATAGACGTGTGTGACGTCACAATTGTGGTGTGTGAAGTCACAAATGCAGGTGTGTGAAGTCACAGAATGGAGGTGTGTGAAGTCAAGATGGTGGTGTGTGAGGTCAAAGAATGGATGTGTGTGAAGTCATAGAATGGAGGTGTATGAAGTCATGGAATGGAGGTTTGTGACGTCCAACATTGGAAGCGTGTGAAATTACAGAATGGATGTGTGTGAAGTCATAGAATGGAGGTGTGTGAAGTCATAAAATGGAGGTGTGACAAGTCACAGAAGGGAGGTGTGTGAAGTCACAGAACGGCGATGTGTGAAGTCACAATGGAGGTGTGTGAAGTCATAGAATGGAGGTGTGTGAAGTCAAAGAATGGAGGTGTGTGAAGTCATAGAATGGAGGTGTGTGAAATCACAGAATGGAGGTGTGAGAAGTCACAGAAGGGAGGTATGTAAAGTGACAGAGTTGAGGTGTGTGAAATCACAGAATGGAGGTGTTTGAAGTCATAGAATGGAGGTGTGTGAAGTCATAGAATGGAGGTGTGTGAGGTCAGAATGGAGCTGTGTGAACTCATAGAATGGAGGTGTGTGAAGTCACAATGGAGATATGTGAAGTCATAGAATGGTGGTTTTTGATGTCACAGAATGGAGGTGTGTGAAGTCATAGAATGGAGGTGTGTGAAGTCAGATTGGAGGTATGTGAAGTCACACAATGGAGGTGTGTCAACTCAGAAATGAGGTATGTGAATTCATAGAATGGAGGTGTGTGAAGTCACAGAATTGAGGTGTGTGAAGTCAGAATGGAGATGTGTGAATTCAGAATGGAGGTGTGTGAAGTCAGAGAATGGAGGTGTGTGAAGTCACAATGCAGGTGTGTGAAGTCATAGAATGGAGGTGTGTGAAGTCATAGAATGGAGGTGTGTGAAGTCACAAAATGGAGGTGTGTGAAGTCATATATTGGAGGTGTGTGAAGTCACAGAATGGAGGTGTGTGTGAAGTCACAATGTAGGTGTGTGAAGTCATAGAATGGAGGTGTGTGAAGTCATAGAATGGAGGTGTGCAAAGTCACAAAACGGAGGTGTGTGAAGTCATATATTGGAGGTGTGTGAAGTCACAGAATGGAGGTGTGTGAACTCAGAATGGAGGTGTGTGAAGTCACAGAATGGAGGTGTGTGAAGTCACAGAATGGAGGTGTGTGAACTCACAATGGAGGTGAGTGAAGTCACAGAATGGAGGTGTGTGAAGTCATAGAATGGAAGTGTGTGAAGTCATAGAATGTAGGTGTGTGATGTCAGAATGGAGGTGTGTGAAATCGTAGAATGGAGGTGTGTGAAGTCAAAGAATCGAGTTGTGTGAAGTCATAGAATGGAGGTGTGTGAAATCATAGAATGGAGGTGTGTGAAATCACAGATTTGAGGTGTGTGAAGTCAGAATGGAGGTGTGTGAAGTCAGAATGGAGGTGTGTGAAGTCAGAGAATGGAGGTATGTGAAGTCACAATGCAGGTGTGTGAACTCATAGAATGGAGGTGTGTGAAGTCACAATGTAGGTTTCTGAAGTCATAGAATGGAGGTGTGTGAAGTCATAGAATGGAGGTGTGTGAAGTCACAGAATTGAGGTGTGTGATGTCATAGAATGGAGGTGTGTGAAGTCACAGAATGGAGGTTTGTAAAGGCATAGAATTGAGGTGTGTGAAGTCATAGAATGGAGGTGTGTGAAGTCATAGAATGGAGGTGTGTGAAGTCATAGAATGGGGGTGTGTGAAGTCACAGAATGGAGGTGTGTGAAGTCACACTATGGAGGCGTGTGAACTCAGATTTGAGGTGTGTGAGGTCACAGAATGGAGGTGTGTGAAGTCATATAACGAGGTGTGTGAAGTCACAGAATGGAGGTGTGTGAAGACACAGAATGGAGGTGTGTAAACTCAGAGTGGAGGTGTGTGAAGTCCCAGAATGGAGGTGTGTGAAGTCATAGAATGGAAGTGTGTGAAGTCATAGAATGGAGGTGTGTGAAGTCAGAATGGAGGTGTGTGAAGTCACAAATGGAGGTGTGTTAACTCAGAATGGAGGTGTGTGAAGTCACAGAGTGGAGGTGTGTGAAATCAAAATGGAATTTTGTGAAGTCAAAGAAAGGAGTTGTGTGAGGTCATAGAATGGATGTGTATGAAGTCATGGAATGGAGGTTTCTGAAGTCAAACATTGGAAGTGTGTGAAGTTACAGAATGGAGGTGTGTGAAGTCATAGAAGGGAGATGTGTGAAGTCATAGATTGGATGTGTGTGAAGACAGAATGGAGATGTGTGAAGTGAGAGAATGGAGGTGTGAAGTCATAGAATGGAGGTGTGTGAAGTCAGAATGCAGATGTGTGAAGTCATAGAATGGAGGTGTGTGAAGTCATACAATGGAGGTGTGTCTAGTCACAGAATAGAAGTTTGTGAAGTCATAGAATGGAGGTGTGTGAAGTCATAGAATGGAGGTGTGTGAAGTCATAGAATGGAGGTGTGTGAATTCACAGGATGGAGGTGTGTGAAGACACAGAATGGAGGTGTGTAAAGTCACAGAGTGGAGGTGTGTGAAGTCACAGAATGAAGGTGTGTGAAGTCATAGAATGGATGTTTCTGAAGTAAGAATGAAGGTGTGTGAAGTCATTGAATGGAGGTGTGTGAAGTCAAAATTGAGGTGTGTGAACTCATAAAATGGAGGTATGTGAGCTCATAGAATGGAGGTGTGTGATGTCATGGAATGGAGGTGTGTGAAGTCAAAGAATGGAGTTGTGTGTAGTCAAACAATGGAGGTGTGTGAATTCACAGAATGGAGGTGTGTGAATTCACAGAATGGAGGTGTGTGAAGTCAAAATTGTGGTGTGTGAAGTCACAAATGGAGGTGTGTGAAGTCACAGAATGGAGGTGTGTGATGTCAAAATGGAGGTGTGTGAAGTCAAAGAATGGAGATGTGTGAAATCATAGAATGGAGATGTGTCAAGTCAGAGAAGGGAGGTGTGTGAAGTCACAGAACGGAGATGTGTGAAGTCACAATGGAGGTGTGAGAGGTCATAGAATGGAGGTGTGTGAAGTCAAAGAATGGAGGTTTGTGATGTCAAACATTGGAAGTGTGTGAAATTACAGAATGGAGGTGTGTGAAGTCATAGAATGGAGGTGTATGAAGTCATAGAATGGAGGTGTGTCAAGTCACAGAAAGGAGGTGTGTGAAGTCACAGAACGGAGATTTGTGAAGTCACAATGGAGGTGTGTGAAGTCACAGAATGGAGGTGTGTGAAGTCACAGAATGGAGGTTTGTGAAGTCATAGAATGGAGGTGTGTGAAATCACAGAATGGAGGTGTGAGAAGGCACAGAATGGAGGTGTGTAAAGTGACAGAGTTGAGGTGTGTGAAGTCACAGAATGGAGGTGTTTGAAGTCATAGAATGGAGGTGTGTGAAGTCACAGAATGGAGGTATATGAAGTCAGAATACAGGTATGCGAAGTCGTAGAATGGAGATGTGTTAAGTCAGAATGGAGCTGTGGGAATTCATAGAATGGAGGTGTGTGAAGTCAGATTGGAGGTGTGTGAAGTCATAGAACGGAGGTGTGTGAAGTCACAATGCAGGTGTGTGAACTGATAGAACGTAGGTGTTTGAAGTCACAATGTAGGTGTGTGAAGTCATAGAGTGGAGGTGTGTGAAGTCATAGAATGGAGGTGTATGAAGTCACAAAATGGAGGTGTGTGAAGTCAAAAGGGAAGAGTGTGAAGTCAAAGAATGGACGTGTGTGAAGTCACAATTGTGGTGTGTGAAGTCACAAATGCAGGTGTGTGAAGTCACAGAATGGAGGTGTGTGAAGTCAAGATGGTGGTGTGTGAGGTCAAAGAATGGATGTGTGTGAAGTCATAGAATGGAGGTGTATGAAGTCATGGAATGGAGGTTTGTGACGTCCAACATTGGAAGCGTGTGAAATTACAGAATGGAGGTGTGTGAAGTCATAGAATGGAGGTGTGTGAAGTCATAAAATGGAGGTGTGACAAGTCACAGAAGGGAGGTGTGTGAAGTCACAGAACGGCGATGTGTGAAGTCACAATGGAGGTGTGTGAAGTCATAGAATGGAGGTGTGTGAAGTCAAAGAATGGATGTGTGTGAAGTCATAGAATGGAGGTGTGTGAAATCACAGAATGGAGGTGTGAGAAGTCACAGAAGGGAGGTGTGCAAAGTGACAGATTTGAGGTGTGTGAAGTCACAGAATGGAGGTGTTTGAAGTCATAGAATGGAGGTGTGTGAAGTCATAGAATGGAGGTGTGTGAAGTCAGAATGGAGCTGTGTGGACTCATAGAATGGAGGTGTGTGAAGTCACAATGGAGATGTGTGAAGTCATAGAATGGTGGTTTTTGATGTCACAGAATGGAGGTGTGTGAAGTCATAGAATGGAGGTGTGTGAAGTCAGATTGGAGGTATGTGAAGTCACAGAATGGAGGTGTGTCAACTCAGAAATGAGGTATGTGAATTCGTAGAATGGAGGTGTGTGAAGTCACAGAATTGAGGTGTGTGAAGTCAGAATGGAGATGTGTGAATTCAGAATGGAGGTGTGTGAAGTCAGAGAATGGAGTTGTATGAAGTCACAATGCAGGTGTGTGAAGTCATAGAATGGAGGTGTGTGAAGTCACAGAATTGAGGTGTGTGAAGTCAGAATGGAGATGTGTGAATTCAGAATGGAGGTGTGTGAAGTCAGAGAATGGAGGTGTGTGAAGTCACAATGCAGGTGTGTGAAGTCATAGAATGGAGGTGTGTGAAGTCATAGAATGGAGGTGTGCAAAGTCACAAAATGGAGGTGTGTGAAGTCATATATTGGAGGTGTGTGAAGTCACAGAATGGAGGAGTGTGAACTCAGAATGGAGGTGTGTGAAGTCACAGAATGGAGGTGTGTGAAGTCACAGAATGGAGGTGTGTGAACTCAGAATGGAGGTGTGTGAGGTCAAAGAATGGATGTGTGTGAAGTCATAGAATGGAGGTGTATGAAGTCATGGAATGGAGGTTTGTGACGTCCAACATTGGAAGCGTGTGAAATTACAGAATGGATGTGTGTGAAGTCATAGAATGGAGGTGTGTGAAGTCATAAAATGGAGGTGTGACAAGTCACAGAAGGGAGGTGTGTGAAGTCATAGAATGGAGGTGTGTGAAATCACAGAATGGAGGTGTGAGAAGTCACAGAAGGGAGGTATGTAAAGTGACAGAGTTGAGGTGTGTGAAATCACAGAATGGAGGTGTTTGAAGTCATAGAATGGAGGTGTGTGAAGTCATAGAATGGAGGTGTGTGAGGTCAGAATGGAGCTGTGTGAACTCAAAAATGGAGGTGTGTGAAGTCACAATGGAGATATGTGAAGTCATAGAATGGTGGTTTTTGATGTCACAGAATGGAGGTGTGTGAAGTCATAGAATGGAGGTGTGTGAAGTCAGATTGGAGGTATGTGAAGTCACAGAATGGAGGTGTGTCAACTCAGAAATGAGGTATGTGAATTCATAGAATGGAGGTGTGTGAAGTCACAGAATTGAGGTGTGTGAAGTCAGAATGGAGATGTGTGAATTCAGAATGGAGGTGTGTGAAGTCAGAGAATGGAGGTGTGTGAAGTCACAATGCAGGTGTGTGAAGTCATAGAATGGAGGTGTGTGAAGTCATAGAATGGAGGTGTGTGAAGTCACAAAATGGAGGTGTGTGAAGTCATATATTGGAGGTGTGTGAAGTCACAGAATGGAGGTGTGTGTGAAGTCACAATGTAGGTGTGTGAAGTCATAGAATGGAGGTGTGTGAAGTCATAGAATGGAGGTGTGCAAAGTCACAAAACGGAGGTGTGTGAAGTCATATATTGGAGGTGTGTGAAGTCACAGAATGGAGGTGTGTGAACTCAGAATGGAGGTGTGTGAAGTCACAGAATGGAGGTGTGTGAAGTCACAGAATGGAGGTGTGTGAACTCACAATGGAGGTGAGTGAAGTCACAGAATGGAGGTGTGTGAAGTCATAGAATGGAAGTGTGTGAAGTCATAGAATGTAGGTGTGTGATGTCAGAATGGAGGTGTGTGAAATCGTAGAATGGAGGTGTGTGAAGTCAAAGAATCGAGTTGTGTGAAGTCATAGAATGGAGGTGTGTGAAATCATAGAATGGAGGTGTGTGAAGTCACAGATTTGAGGTGTGTGAAGTCAGAATGGAGGTGTGTGAAGTCAGAATGGAGGTGTGTGAAGTCAGAGAATGGAGGTATGTGAAGTCACAATGCAGGTGTGTGAACTCATAGAATGGAGGTGAGTGAAGTCAAAATGTAGGTTTCTGAAGTCATAGAATGGAGGTGTGTGAAGTCATAGAATGGAGGTGTGTGAAGTCACAGAATTGAGGTGTGTGATGTCATAGAATGGAGGTGTGTGAAGTCACAGAATGGAGGTTTGTAAAGGCATAGAATTGAGGTGTGTGAAGTCATAGAATGGAGGTGTGCGAAGTCATAGAATGGAGGTGTGTGAACTCATAGAATGGGGGTGTGTGAAGTCACAGAGTGGAGGTGTGTGAAGTCACACTATGGAGGCGTGTGAACTCAGATTTGAGGTGTGTGAGGTCACAGAATGGAGGTGTGTGAAGTCATATAACGAGGTGTGTGAAGTCACAGAATGGAGGTGTGTGAAGACACAGAATGGAGGTGTGTAAACTCAGAGTGGAGGTGTGTGAAGTCCCAGAATGGAGGTGTGTGAAGTCATAGAATGGAAGTGTGTGAAGTCATAGAATGGAGGTGTGTGAAGTCAGAATGGAGGTGTGTGAAGTCACAAATGGAGGTGTGTTAACTCAGAATGGAGGTGTGTGAAGTCACAGAATGGAGGTGTGTGAAGTCAAAATTGTGATGTGTGAAGTCACAAATGGAGGTGTGTGAAGTCACAGAGTGGAGGTGTGTGAAATCAAAATGGAATTTTGTGAAGTCAAAGAAAGGAGTTGTGTGAGGTCATAGAATGGATGTGTATGAAGTCATGGAATGGAGGTTTCTGAAGTCAAACATTGGAAGTGTGTGAAGTTACAGAATGGAGGTGTGTGAAGTCATAGAAGGGAGATGTGTGAAGTCATAGATTGGATGTGTGTGAAGACAGAATGGAGATGTGTGAAGTGAGAGAATGGAGGTATGAAGTCATAGAATGGAGGTGTGTGAAGTCAGAATGCAGATGTGTGAAGTCATAGAATGGAGGTGTGTGAAGTCATACAATGGAGGTGTGTCTAGTCACAGAATAGAAGTGTGTGAAGTCATAGGATGGAGGTGTGTGAAGTCATAGAATGGAGGTGTGTGAAGTCATAGAATGGAGGTGTGTGAATTCACAGGATGGAGGTGTGTGAAGACACAGAATGGAGGTGTGTAAAGTCACAGAGTGGAGGTGTGTGAAGTCACAGAATGAAGGTGTGTGAAGTCAGAGAATGGAGGTGTGTGAAGTCACAGAATGGAGGTGTGTGAAGTCATAGAATGGATGTTTCTGAAGTAAGAATGAAGGTGTGTGAAGTCATTGAATGGAGGTGTGTGAAGTCAAAATTGAGGTGTGTGAACTCATAAAATGGAGGTATGTGAGCTCATAGAATGGAGGTGTGTGATGTCATGGAATGGAGGTGTGTGAAGTCAAAGAATGGAGTTGTGTGTAGTCAAACAATGGAGGTGTGTGAAGTCACAGAATGGAGGTGTGTGAATTCACAGAATGGAAGTGTGTGAAGTCAAAATGGAGGTGTGTGAAGTCAAAGAATGGAGGTGTGTGAAGTCAAAGAATGGAAGTGTGTGAAGTCAAAATTGTGGTGTGTGAAGTCACAAATGGAGGTGTGTGAAGTCACAGAATGGAGGTGTGTGATGTCAAAATGGAGGTGTGTGAGGTCAAAGAATGGAGATGTGTGAAATCATAGAATGGAGATGTGTCAAGTCAGAGAAGGGAGGTGTGTGAAGTCAGATTGGAGGTATGTGAAGTCACAGAATGGAGGTGTGTCAACTCAGAAATGAGGTATGTGAATTCATAGAATGGAGGTGTGTGAAGTCACAGAATTGAGGTGTGTGAAGTCAGAATGGAGATGTGTGAATTCAGAATGGAGGTGTGTGAAGTCAGAGAATGGAGTTATATGAAGTCACAATGCAGGTGTGTGAAGTCATAGAATGGAGGTGTGTGAAGTCCTAGAATGGAGGTGTGTGAAGTCACAAAATGGAGGTGTGTGAAGTCATATATTGGAGGTGTGTGAAGTCACAGAATGGAGGTGTGTGTGAAGTCACAATGTAGGTGTGTGAAGTCATAGAATGGAGGTGTGTGAAGTCATGGAATGGAGGTGTGCAAAGTCACAAAACGGAGGTGTGTGAAGTCATATATTGGAGGTGTGTGAAGTCACAGAATGGAGGAGTGTGAACTCAGAATGGAGGTGTGTGAAGTCACAGAATGGAGGTGTGTGAAGTCACAGAATGGAGGTGTGTGAACTCAGAATGGAGGTGTGTGAGGTCAAAGAATGGATGTGTGTGAAGTCATAGAATGGAGTTGTATGAAGTCATGGAATGGAGGTTTGTGACGTCCAACATTGGAAGCGTGTGAAATTACAGAATGGATGTGTGTGAAGTCATAGAATGGAGGTGTGTGAACTCATAAAATGGAGGTGTGACAAGTCACAGAAGGGAGGTGTGTGAAGTCACAGAACGGCGATGTGTGAAGTCACAATGGAGGTGTGTGAAGTCATAGAATGGAGGTGTGTGAAGTCAAAGAATGGAGGTGTGTGAAGTCATAGAATGGAGGTGTGTGAAATCACAGAATGGAGGTGTGAGAAGTCACAGAAGGGAGGTATGTAAAGTGACAGATTTGAGGTGTGTGAAATCACAGAATGGAGGTGTTTGAAGTCATAGAATGGAGGTGTGTGAAGTCATAGAATGGAGGTGTGTGAGGTCAGAATGGAGCTGTGTGAACTCATAGAATGGAGGTGTGTGAAGTCACAATGGAGATATGTGAAGTCATAGAATGGTGGTTTTTGATGTCACAGAATGGAGGTGTGTGAAGTCATAGAATGGAGGTGTGTGAAGTCATAAAATGGAGGTGTGACAAGTCACAGAAGGGAGGTGTGTGAAGTCACAGAACGGCGATGTGTGAAGTCACAATGGAGGTGTGTGAAGTCATAGAATGGAGGTGTGTGAAGTCAAAGAATGGATGTGTGTGAAGTCATAGAATGGAGGTGTGTGAAATCACAGAATGGAGGTGTGAGAAGTCACAGAAGGGAGGTGTGCAAAGTGACAGATTTGAGGTGTGTGAAGTCACAGAATGGAGGTGTTTGAAGTCATAGAATGGAGGTGTGTGAAGTCATAGAATGGAGGTGTGTGAAGTCAGAATGGAGCTGTGTGGACTCATAGAATGGAGGTGTGTGAAGTCACAATGGAGATGTGTGAAGTCATAGAATGGTGGTTTTTGATGTCACAGAATGGAGGTGTGTGAAGTCATAGAATGGAGGTGTGTGAAGTCAGATTGGAGGTATGTGAAGTCACAGAATGGAGGTGTGTCAACTCAGAAATGAGGTATGTGAATTCATAGAATGGAGGTGTGTGAAGTCACAGAATTGAGGTGTGTGAAGTCAGAATGGAGATGTGTGAATTCAGAATGGAGGTGTGTGAAGTCAGAGAATGGAGTTGTATGAAGTCACAATGCAGGTGTGTGAAGTCATAGAATGGAGGTGTGTGAAGTCACAGAATTGAGGTGTGTGAAGTCAGAATGGAGATGTGTGAATTCAGAATGGAGGTGTGTGAAGTCAGAGAATGGAGGTGTGTGAAGTCACAATGTAGGTGTGTGAAGTCATAGAATGGAGGTGTGTGAAGTCATAGAATGGAGGTGTGCAAAGTCACAAAATGGAGGTGTGTGAAGTCATATATTGGAGGTGTGTGAAGTCACAGAATGGAGGAGTGTGAACTCAGAATGGAGGTGTGTGAAGTCACAGAATGGAAGTGTGTGAAGTCACAGAATGGAGGTGTGTGAACTCAGAATGGAGGTGTGTGAGGTCAAAGAATGGATGTGTGTGAAGTCATAGAATGGAGGTGTATGAAGTCATGGAATGGAGGTTTGTGACGTCCAACATTGGAAGCGTGTGAAATTACAGAATGGATGTGTGTGAAGTCATAGAATGGAGGTGTGTGAAGTCATAAAATGGAGGTGTGACAAGTCACAGAAGGGAGGTGTGTGAAGTCATAGAATGGAGGTGTGTGAAATCACAGAATGGAGGTGTGAGAAGTCACAGAAGGGAGGTATGTAAAGTGACAGAGTTGAGGTGTGTGAAATCACAGAATGGAGGTGTTTGAAGTCATAGAATGGAGGTGTGTGAAGTCATAGAATGGAGGTGTGTGAGGTCAGAATGGAGCTGTGTGAACTCAAAAATGGAGGTGTGTGAAGTCACAATGGAGATATGTGAAGTCATAGAATGGTGGTTTTTGATGTCACAGAATGGAGGTGTGTGAAGTCATAGAATGGAGGTGTGTGAAGTCAGATTGGAGGTATGTGAAGTCACAGAATGGAGGTGTGTCAACTCAGAAATGAGGTATGTGAATTCATAGAATGGAGGTGTGTGAAGTCACAGAATTGAGGTGTGTGAAGTCAGAATGGAGATGTGTGAATTCAGAATGGAGGTGTGTGAAGTCAGAGAATGGAGGTGTGTGAAGTCACAATGCAGGTGTGTGAAGTCATAGAATGGAGGTGTGTGAAGTCATAGAATGGAGGTGTGTGAAGTCACAAAATGGAGGTGTGTGAAGTCATATATTGGAGGTGTGTGAAGTCACAGAATGGAGGTGTGTGTGAAGTCACAATGTAGGTGTGTGAAGTCATAGAATGGAGGTGTGTGAAGTCATAGAATGGAGGTGTGCAAAGTCACAAAACGGAGGTGTGTGAAGTCATATATTGGAGGTGTGTGAAGTCACAGAATGGAGGTGTGTGAACTCAGAATGGAGGTGTGTGAAGTCACAGAATGGAGGTGTGTGAAGTCACAGAATGGAGGTGTGTGAACTCACAATGGAGGTGAGTGAAGTCACAGAATGGAGGTGTGTGAAGTCATAGAATGGAAGTGTGTGAAGTCATAGAATGTAGGTGTGTGATGTCAGAATGGAGGTGTGTGAAATCGTAGAATGGAGGTGTGTGAAGTCAAAGAATCGAGTTGTGTGAAGTCATAGAATGGAGGTGTGTGAAATCATAGAATGGAGGTGTGTGAAGTCACAGATTTGAGGTGTGTGAAGTCAGAATGGAGGTGTGTGAAGTCAGAATGGAGGTGTGTGAAGTCAGAGAATGGAGGTATGTGAAGTCACAATGCAGGTGTGTGAACTCATAGAATGGAGGTGAGTGAAGTCAAAATGTAGGTTTCTGAAGTCATAGAATGGAGGTGTGTGAAGTCATAGAATGGAGGTGTGTGAAGTCACAGAATTGAGGTGTGTGATGTCATAGAATGGAGGTGTGTGAAGTCACAGAATGGAGGTTTGTAAAGGCATAGAATTGAGGTGTGTGAAGTCATAGAATGGAGGTGTGTGAAGTCATAGAATGGAGGTGTGTGAACTCATAGAATGGGGGTGTGTGAAGTCACAGAATGGAGGTGTGTGAAGTCACACTATGGAGGCGTGTGAACTCAGATTTGAGGTGTGTGAGGTCACAGAATGGAGGTGTGTGAAGTCATATAACGAGGTGTGTGAAGTCACAGAATGGAGGTGTGTGAAGACACAGAATGGAGGTGTGTAAACTCAGAGTGGAGGTGTGTGAAGTCCCAGAATGGAGGTGTGTGAAGTCATAGAATGGAAGTGTGTGAAGTCATAGAATGGAGGTGTGTGAAGTCAGAATGGAGGTGTGTGAAGTCACAAATGGAGGTGTGTTAACTCAGAATGGAGGTGTGTGAAGTCACAGAATGGAGGTGTGTGAAGTCAAAATTGTGATGTGTGAAGTCACAAATGGAGGTGTGTGAAGTCACAGAGTGGAGGTGTGTGAAATCAAAATGGAATTTTGTGAAGTCAAAGAAAGGAGTTGTGTGAGGTCATAGAATGGATGTGTATGAAGTCATGGAATGGAGGTTTCTGAAGTCAAACATTGGAAGTGTGTGAAGTTACAGAATGGAGGTGTGTGAAGTCATAGAAGGGAGATGTGTGAAGTCATAGATTGGATGTGTGTGAAGACAGAATGGAGATGTGTGAAGTGAGAGAATGGAGGTATGAAGTCATAGAATGGAGGTGTGTGAAGTCAGAATGCAGATGTGTGAAGTCATAGAATGGAGGTGTGTGAAGTCATACAATGGAGGTGTGTCTAGTCACAGAATAGAAGTGTGTGAAGTCATAGGATGGAGGTGTGTGAAGTCATAGAATGGAGGTGTGTGAAGTCATAGAATGGAGGTGTGTGAATTCACAGGATGGAGGTGTGTGAAGACACAGAATGGAGGTGTGTAAAGTCACAGAGTGGAGGTGTGTGAAGTCACAGAATGAAGGTGTGTGAAGTCAGAGAATGGAGGTGTGTGAAGTCACAGAATGGAGGTGTGTGAAGTCATAGAATGGATGTTTCTGAAGTAAGAATGAAGGTGTGTGAAGTCATTGAATGGAGGTGTGTGAAGTCAAAATTGAGGTGTGTGAACTCATAAAATGGAGGTATGTGAGCTCATAGAATGGAGGTGTGTGATGTCATGGAATGGAGGTGTGTGAAGTCAAAGAATGGAGTTGTGTGTAGTCAAACAATGGAGGTGTGTGAATTCACAGAATGGAGGTGTGTGAATTCACAGAATGGAAGTGTGTGAAGTCAAAATGGAGGTGTGTGAAGTCAAAGAATGGAGGTGTGTGAAGTCAAAGAATGGAAGTGTGTGAAGTCAAAATTGTGGTGTGTGAAGTCACAAATGGAGGTGTGTGAAGTCACAGAATGGAGGTGTGTGATGTCAAAATGGAGGTGTGTGAGGTCAAAGAATGGAGATGTGTGAAATCATAGAATGGAGATGTGTCAAGTCAGAGAAGGGAGGTGTGTGAAGTCAGATTGGAGGTATGTGAAGTCACAGAATGGAGGTGTGTCAACTCAGAAATGAGGTATGTGAATTCATAGAATGGAGGTGTGTGAAGTCACAGAATTGAGGTGTGTGAAGTCAGAATGGAGATGTGTGAATTCAGAATGGAGGTGTGTGAAGTCAGAGAATGGAGTTATATGAAGTCACAATGCAGGTGTGTGAAGTCATAGAATGGAGGTGTGTGAAGTCCTAGAATGGAGGTGTGTGAAGTCACAAAATGGAGGTGTGTGAAGTCATATATTGGAGGTGTGTGAAGTCACAGAATGGAGGTGTGTGTGAAGTCACAATGTAGGTGTGTGAAGTCATAGAATGGAGGTGTGTGAAGTCATGGAATGGAGGTGTGCAAAGTCACAAAACGGAGGTGTGTGAAGTCATATATTGGAGGTGTGTGAAGTCACAGAATGGAGGAGTGTGAACTCAGAATGGAGGTGTGTGAAGTCACAGAATGGAGGTGTGTGAAGTCACAGAATGGAGGTGTGTGAACTCAGAATGGAGGTGTGTGAGGTCAAAGAATGGATGTGTGTGAAGTCATAGAATGGAGTTGTATGAAGTCATGGAATGGAGGTTTGTGACGTCCAACATTGGAAGCGTGTGAAATTACAGAATGGATGTGTGTGAAGTCATAGAATGGAGGTGTGTGAACTCATAAAATGGAGGTGTGACAAGTCACAGAAGGGAGGTGTGTGAAGTCACAGAACGGCGATGTGTGAAGTCACAATGGAGGTGTGTGAAGTCATAGAATGGAGGTGTGTGAAGTCAAAGAATGGAGGTGTGTGAAGTCATAGAATGGAGGTGTGTGAAATCACAGAATGGAGGTGTGAGAAGTCACAGAAGGGAGGTATGTAAAGTGACAGATTTGAGGTGTGTGAAATCACAGAATGGAGGTGTTTGAAGTCATAGAATGGAGGTGTGTGAAGTCATAGAATGGAGGTGTGTGAGGTCAGAATGGAGCTGTGTGAACTCATAGAATGGAGGTGTGTGAAGTCACAATGGAGATATGTGAAGTCATAGAATGGTGGTTTTTGATGTCACAGAATGGAGGTGTGTCAACTCAGAAATGAGGTATGTGAATTCATAGAATGGAGGTGTGTGAAGTCACAGAATTGAGGTGTGTGAAGTCAGAATGGAGATGTGTGAATTCAGAATGGAGGTGTGTGAAGTCAGAGAATGGAGGTGTGTGAAGTCACAATGCAGGTGTGTGAAGTCATAGAATGGAGGTGTGTGAAGTCATAGAATGGAGGTGTGTGAAGTCACAAAATGGAGGTGTGTGAAGTCATATATTGGAGGTGTGTGAAGTCACAGAATGGAGGTGTGTGTGAAGTCACAATGTAGGTGTGTGAAGTCATAGAATGGAGGTGTGTGAAGTCATAGAATGGAGGTGTGCAAAGTCACAAAACGGAGGTGTGTGAAGTCATATATTGGAGGTGTGTGAAGTCACAGAATGGAGGTGTGTGAACTCAGAATGGAGGTGTGTGAAGTCACAGAATGGAGGTGTGTGAAGTCACAGAATGGAGGTGTGTGAACTCACAATGGAGGTGAGTGAAGTCACAGAATGGAGGTGTGTGAAGTCATAGAATGGAAGTGTGTGAAGTCATAGAATGTAGGTGTGTGATGTCAGAATGGAGGTGTGTGAAATCGTAGAATGGAGGTGTGTGAAGTCAAAGAATCGAGTTGTGTGAAGTCATAGAATGGAGGTGTGTGAAATCATAGAATGGAGGTGTGTGAAGTCACAGATTTGAGGTGTGTGAAGTCAGAATGGAGGTGTGTGAAGTCAGAATGGAGGTGTGTGAAGTCAGAGAATGGAGGTATGTGAAGTCACAATGCAGGTGTGTGAACTCATAGAATGGAGGTGAGTGAAGTCAAAATGTAGGTTTCTGAAGTCATAGAATGGAGGTGTGTGAAGTCATAGAATGGAGGTGTGTGAAGTCACAGAATTGAGGTGTGTGATGTCATAGAATGGAGGTGTGTGAAGTCACAGAATGGAGGTTTGTAAAGGCATAGAATTGAGGTGTGTGAAGTCATAGAATGGAGGTGTGCGAAGTCATAGAATGGAGGTGTGTGAACTCATAGAATGGGGGTGTGTGAAGTCACAGAGTGGAGGTGTGTGAAGTCACACTATGGAGGCGTGTGAACTCAGATTTGAGGTGTGTGAGGTCACAGAATGGAGGTGTGTGAAGTCATATAACGAGGTGTGTGAAGTCACAGAATGGAGGTGTGTGAAGACACAGAATGGAGGTGTGTAAACTCAGAGTGGAGGTGTGTGAAGTCCCAGAATGGAGGTGTGTGAAGTCATAGAATGGAAGTGTGTGAAGTCATAGAATGGAGGTGTGTGAAGTCAGAATGGAGGTGTGTGAAGTCACAAATGGAGGTGTGTTAACTCAGAATGGAGGTGTGTGAAGTCACAGAATGGAGGTGTGTGAAGTCAAAATTGTGATGTGTGAAGTCACAAATGGAGGTGTGTGAAGTCACAGAGTGGAGGTGTGTGAAATCAAAATGGAATTTTGTGAAGTCAAAGAAAGGAGTTGTGTGAGGTCATAGAATGGATGTGTATGAAGTCATGGAATGGAGGTTTCTGAAGTCAAACATTGGAAGTGTGTGAAGTTACAGAATGGAGGTGTGTGAAGTCATAGAAGGGAGATGTGTGAAGTCATAGATTGGATGTGTGTGAAGACAGAATGGAGATGTGTGAAGTGAGAGAATGGAGGTATGAAGTCATAGAATGGAGGTGTGTGAAGTCAGAATGCAGATGTGTGAAGTCATAGAATGGAGGTGTGTGAAGTCATACAATGGAGGTGTGTCTAGTCACAGAATAGAAGTGTGTGAAGTCATAGGATGGAGGTGTGTGAAGTCATAGAATGGAGGTGTGTGAAGTCATAGAATGGAGGTGTGTGAATTCACAGGATGGAGGTGTGTGAAGACACAGAATGGAGGTGTGTAAAGTCACAGAGTGGAGGTGTGTGAAGTCACAGAATGAAGGTGTGTGAAGTCAGAGAATGGAGGTGTGTGAAGTCACAGAATGGAGGTGTGTGAAGTCATAGAATGGATGTTTCTGAAGTAAGAATGAAGGTGTGTGAAGTCATTGAATGGAGGTGTGTGAAGTCAAAATTGAGGTGTGTGAACTCATAAAATGGAGGTATGTGAGCTCATAGAATGGAGGTGTGTGATGTCATGGAATGGAGGTGTGTGAAGTCAAAGAATGGAGTTGTGTGTAGTCAAACAATGGAGGTGTGTGAAGTCACAGAATGGAGGTGTGTGAATTCACAGAATGGAAGTGTGTGAAGTCAAAATGGAGGTGTGTGAAGTCAAAGAATGGAGGTGTGTGAAGTCAAAGAATGGAAGTGTGTGAAGTCAAAATTGTGGTGTGTGAAGTCACAAATGGAGGTGTGTGAAGTCACAGAATGGAGGTGTGTGATGTCAAAATGGAGGTGTGTGAGGTCAAAGAATGGAGATGTGTGAAATCATAGAATGGAGATGTGTCAAGTCAGAGAAGGGAGGTGTGTGAAGTCAGATTGGAGGTATGTGAAGTCACAGAATGGAGGTGTGTCAACTCAGAAATGAGGTATGTGAATTCATAGAATGGAGGTGTGTGAAGTCACAGAATTGAGGTGTGTGAAGTCAGAATGGAGATGTGTGAATTCAGAATGGAGGTGTGTGAAGTCAGAGAATGGAGTTATATGAAGTCACAATGCAGGTGTGTGAAGTCATAGAATGGAGGTGTGTGAAGTCCTAGAATGGAGGTGTGTGAAGTCACAAAATGGAGGTGTGTGAAGTCATATATTGGAGGTGTGTGAAGTCACAGAATGGAGGTGTGTGTGAAGTCACAATGTAGGTGTGTGAAGTCATAGAATGGAGGTGTGTGAAGTCATGGAATGGAGGTGTGCAAAGTCACAAAACGGAGGTGTGTGAAGTCATATATTGGAGGTGTGTGAAGTCACAGAATGGAGGAGTGTGAACTCAGAATGGAGGTGTGTGAAGTCACAGAATGGAGGTGTGTGAAGTCACAGAATGGAGGTGTGTGAACTCAGAATGGAGGTGTGTGAGGTCAAAGAATGGATGTGTGTGAAGTCATAGAATGGAGTTGTATGAAGTCATGGAATGGAGGTTTGTGACGTCCAACATTGGAAGCGTGTGAAATTACAGAATGGATGTGTGTGAAGTCATAGAATGGAGGTGTGTGAACTCATAAAATGGAGGTGTGACAAGTCACAGAAGGGAGGTGTGTGAAGTCACAGAACGGCGATGTGTGAAGTCACAATGGAGGTGTGTGAAGTCATAGAATGGAGGTGTGTGAAGTCAAAGAATGGAGGTGTGTGAAGTCATAGAATGGAGGTGTGTGAAATCACAGAATGGAGGTGTGAGAAGTCACAGAAGGGAGGTATGTAAAGTGACAGATTTGAGGTGTGTGAAATCACAGAATGGAGGTGTTTGAAGTCATAGAATGGAGGTGTGTGAAGTCATAGAATGGAGGTGTGTGAGGTCAGAATGGAGCTGTGTGAACTCATAGAATGGAGGTGTGTGAAGTCACAATGGAGATATGTGAAGTCATAGAATGGTGGTTTTTGATGTCACAGAATGGAGGTGTGTGAAGTCATAGAATGGAGGTGTGTGAAGTCATAAAATGGAGGTGTGACAAGTCACAGAAGGGAGGTGTGTGAAGTCACAGAACGGCGATGTGTGAAGTCACAATGGAGGTGTGTGAAGTCATAGAATGGAGGTGTGTGAAGTCAAAGAATGGATGTGTGTGAAGTCATAGAATGGAGGTGTGTGAAATCACAGAATGGAGGTGTGAGAAGTCACAGAAGGGAGGTGTGCAAAGTGACAGATTTGAGGTGTGTGAAGTCACAGAATGGAGGTGTTTGAAGTCATAGAATGGAGGTGTGTGAAGTCATAGAATGGAGGTGTGTGAAGTCAGAATGGAGCTGTGTGGACTCATAGAATGGAGGTGTGTGAAGTCACAATGGAGATGTGTGAAGTCATAGAATGGTGGTTTTTGATGTCACAGAATGGAGGTGTGTGAAGTCATAGAATGGAGGTGTGTGAAGTCAGATTGGAGGTATGTGAAGTCACAGAATGGAGGTGTGTCAACTCAGAAATGAGGTATGTGAATTCATAGAATGGAGGTGTGTGAAGTCACAGAATTGAGGTGTGTGAAGTCAGAATGGAGATGTGTGAATTCAGAATGGAGGTGTGTGAAGTCAGAGAATGGAGTTGTATGAAGTCACAATGCAGGTGTGTGAAGTCATAGAATGGAGGTGTGTGAAGTCACAGAATTGAGGTGTGTGAAGTCAGAATGGAGATGTGTGAATTCAGAATGGAGGTGTGTGAAGTCAGAGAATGGAGGTGTGTGAAGTCACAATGTAGGTGTGTGAAGTCATAGAATGGAGGTGTGTGAAGTCATAGAATGGAGGTGTGCAAAGTCACAAAATGGAGGTGTGTGAAGTCATATATTGGAGGTGTGTGAAGTCACAGAATGGAGGAGTGTGAACTCAGAATGGAGGTGTGTGAAGTCACAGAATGGAGGTGTGTGAAGTCACAGAATGGAGGTGTGTGAACTCAGAATGGAGGTGTGTGAGGTCAAAGAATGGATGTGTGTGAAGTCATAGAATGGAGGTGTATGAAGTCATGGAATGGAGGTTTGTGACGTCCAACATTGGAAGCGTGTGAAATTACAGAATGGATGTGTGTGAAGTCATAGAATGGAGGTGTGTGAAGTCATAAAATGGAGGTGTGACAAGTCACAGAAGGGAGGTGTGTGAAGTCATAGAATGGAGGTGTGTGAAATCACAGAATGGAGGTGTGAGAAGTCACAGAAGGGAGGTATGTAAAGTGACAGAGTTGAGGTGTGTGAAATCACAGAATGGAGGTGTTTGAAGTCATAGAATGGAGGTGTGTGAAGTCATAGAATGGAGGTGTGTGAGGTCAGAATGGAGCTGTGTGAACTCAAAAATGGAGGTGTGTGAAGTCACAATGGAGATATGTGAAGTCATAGAATGGTGGTTTTTGATGTCACAGAATGGAGGTGTGTGAAGTCATAGAATGGAGGTGTGTGAAGTCAGATTGGAGGTATGTGAAGTCACAGAATGGAGGTGTGTCAACTCAGAAATGAGGTATGTGAATTCATAGAATGGAGGTGTGTGAAGTCACAGAATTGAGGTGTGTGAAGTCAGAATGGAGATGTGTGAATTCAGAATGGAGGTGTGTGAAGTCAGAGAATGGAGGTGTGTGAAGTCACAATGCAGGTGTGTGAAGTCATAGAATGGAGGTGTGTGAAGTCATAGAATGGAGGTGTGTGAAGTCACAAAATGGAGGTGTGTGAAGTCATATATTGGAGGTGTGTGAAGTCACAGAATGGAGGTGTGTGTGAAGTCACAATGTAGGTGTGTGAAGTCATAGAATGGAGGTGTGTGAAGTCATAGAATGGAGGTGTGCAAAGTCACAAAACGGAGGTGTGTGAAGTCATATATTGGAGGTGTGTGAAGTCACAGAATGGAGGTGTGTGAACTCAGAATGGAGGTGTGTGAAGTCACAGAATGGAGGTGTGTGAAGTCACAGAATGGAGGTGTGTGAACTCACAATGGAGGTGAGTGAAGTCACAGAATGGAGGTGTGTGAAGTCATAGAATGGAAGTGTGTGAAGTCATAGAATGTAGGTGTGTGATGTCAGAATGGAGGTGTGTGAAATCGTAGAATGGAGGTGTGTGAAGTCAAAGAATCGAGTTGTGTGAAGTCATAGAATGGAGGTGTGTGAAATCATAGAATGGAGGTGTGTGAAGTCACAGATTTGAGGTGTGTGAAGTCAGAATGGAGGTGTGTGAAGTCAGAATGGAGGTGTGTGAAGTCAGAGAATGGAGGTATGTGAAGTCACAATGCAGGTGTGTGAACTCATAGAATGGAGGTGAGTGAAGTCAAAATGTAGGTTTCTGAAGTCATAGAATGGAGGTGTGTGAAGTCATAGAATGGAGGTGTGTGAAGTCACAGAATTGAGGTGTGTGATGTCATAGAATGGAGGTGTGTGAAGTCACAGAATGGAGGTTTGTAAAGGCATAGAATTGAGGTGTGTGAAGTCATAGAATGGAGGTGTGTGAAGTCATAGAATGGAGGTGTGTGAACTCATAGAATGGGGGTGTGTGAAGTCACAGAATGGAGGTGTGTGAAGTCACACTATGGAGGCGTGTGAACTCAGATTTGAGGTGTGTGAGGTCACAGAATGGAGGTGTGTGAAGTCATATAACGAGGTGTGTGAAGTCACAGAATGGAGGTGTGTGAAGACACAGAATGGAGGTGTGTAAACTCAGAGTGGAGGTGTGTGAAGTCCCAGAATGGAGGTGTGTGAAGTCATAGAATGGAAGTGTGTGAAGTCATAGAATGGAGGTGTGTGAAGTCAGAATGGAGGTGTGTGAAGTCACAAATGGAGGTGTGTTAACTCAGAATGGAGGTGTGTGAAGTCACAGAATGGAGGTGTGTGAAGTCAAAATTGTGATGTGTGAAGTCACAAATGGAGGTGTGTGAAGTCACAGAGTGGAGGTGTGTGAAATCAAAATGGAATTTTGTGAAGTCAAAGAAAGGAGTTGTGTGAGGTCATAGAATGGATGTGTATGAAGTCATGGAATGGAGGTTTCTGAAGTCAAACATTGGAAGTGTGTGAAGTTACAGAATGGAGGTGTGTGAAGTCATAGAAGGGAGATGTGTGAAGTCATAGATTGGATGTGTGTGAAGACAGAATGGAGATGTGTGAAGTGAGAGAATGGAGGTATGAAGTCATAGAATGGAGGTGTGTGAAGTCAGAATGCAGATGTGTGAAGTCATAGAATGGAGGTGTGTGAAGTCATACAATGGAGGTGTGTCTAGTCACAGAATAGAAGTGTGTGAAGTCATAGGATGGAGGTGTGTGAAGTCATAGAATGGAGGTGTGTGAAGTCATAGAATGGAGGTGTGTGAATTCACAGGATGGAGGTGTGTGAAGACACAGAATGGAGGTGTGTAAAGTCACAGAGTGGAGGTGTGTGAAGTCACAGAATGAAGGTGTGTGAAGTCAGAGAATGGAGGTGTGTGAAGTCACAGAATGGAGGTGTGTGAAGTCATAGAATGGATGTTTCTGAAGTAAGAATGAAGGTGTGTGAAGTCATTGAATGGAGGTGTGTGAAGTCAAAATTGAGGTGTGTGAACTCATAAAATGGAGGTATGTGAGCTCATAGAATGGAGGTGTGTGATGTCATGGAATGGAGGTGTGTGAAGTCAAAGAATGGAGTTGTGTGTAGTCAAACAATGGAGGTGTGTGAAGTCACAGAATGGAGGTGTGTGAATTCACAGAATGGAAGTGTGTGAAGTCAAAATGGAGGTGTGTGAAGTCAAAGAATGGAGGTGTGTGAAGTCAAAGAATGGAAGTGTGTGAAGTCAAAATTGTGGTGTGTGAAGTCACAAATGGAGGTGTGTGAAGTCACAGAATGGAGGTGTGTGATGTCAAAATGGAGGTGTGTGAGGTCAAAGAATGGAGATGTGTGAAATCATAGAATGGAGATGTGTCAAGTCAGAGAAGGGAGGTGTGTGAAGTCAGATTGGAGGTATGTGAAGTCACAGAATGGAGGTGTGTCAACTCAGAAATGAGGTATGTGAATTCATAGAATGGAGGTGTGTGAAGTCACAGAATTGAGGTGTGTGAAGTCAGAATGGAGATGTGTGAATTCAGAATGGAGGTGTGTGAAGTCAGAGAATGGAGTTATATGAAGTCACAATGCAGGTGTGTGAAGTCATAGAATGGAGGTGTGTGAAGTCCTAGAATGGAGGTGTGTGAAGTCACAAAATGGAGGTGTGTGAAGTCATATATTGGAGGTGTGTGAAGTCACAGAATGGAGGTGTGTGTGAAGTCACAATGTAGGTGTGTGAAGTCATAGAATGGAGGTGTGTGAAGTCATGGAATGGAGGTGTGCAAAGTCACAAAACGGAGGTGTGTGAAGTCATATATTGGAGGTGTGTGAAGTCACAGAATGGAGGAGTGTGAACTCAGAATGGAGGTGTGTGAAGTCACAGAATGGAGGTGTGTGAAGTCACAGAATGGAGGTGTGTGAACTCAGAATGGAGGTGTGTGAGGTCAAAGAATGGATGTGTGTGAAGTCATAGAATGGAGTTGTATGAAGTCATGGAATGGAGGTTTGTGACGTCCAACATTGGAAGCGTGTGAAATTACAGAATGGATGTGTGTGAAGTCATAGAATGGAGGTGTGTGAACTCATAAAATGGAGGTGTGACAAGTCACAGAAGGGAGGTGTGTGAAGTCACAGAACGGCGATGTGTGAAGTCACAATGGAGGTGTGTGAAGTCATAGAATGGAGGTGTGTGAAGTCAAAGAATGGAGGTGTGTGAAGTCATAGAATGGAGGTGTGTGAAATCACAGAATGGAGGTGTGAGAAGTCACAGAAGGGAGGTATGTAAAGTGACAGATTTGAGGTGTGTGAAATCACAGAATGGAGGTGTTTGAAGTCATAGAATGGAGGTGTGTGAAGTCATAGAATGGAGGTGTGTGAGGTCAGAATGGAGCTGTGTGAACTCATAGAATGGAGGTGTGTGAAGTCACAATGGAGATATGTGAAGTCATAGAATGGTGGTTTTTGATGTCACAGAATGGAGGTGTGTGAAGTCATAGAATGGAGGTGTGTGAAGTCAGATTGGAGGTATGTGAAGTCACAGAATGGAGGTGTGTCAACTCAGAAATGAGGTATGTGAATTCATAGAATGGAGGTGTGTGAAGTCACAGAATTGAGGTGTGTGAAGTCAGAATGGAGATGTGTGAATTCAGAATGGAGGTGTGTGAAGTCAGAGAATGGAGGTGTGTGAAGTCACAATGCAGGTGTGTGAAGTCATAGAATGGAGGTGTGTGAAGTCATAGAATGGAGGTGTGTGAAGTCACAAAATGGAGGTGTGTGAAGTCATATATTGGAGGTGTGTGAAGTCACAGAATGGAGGTGTGTGTGAAGTCTCAATGTAGGTGTGTGAAGTCATAGAATGGAGGTGTGTGAAGTCATAGAATGGAGGTGTGCAAAGTCACAAAACGGAGGTGTGTGAAGTCATATATTGGAGGTGTGTGAAGTCACAGAATGGAGGTGTGTGAACTCAGAATGGAGGTGTGTGAAGTCACAGAATGGAGGTGTGTGAAGTCACAGAATGGAGGTGTGTGAACTCACAATGGAGGTGAGTGAAGTCACAGAATGGAGGTGTGTGAAGTCATAGAATGGAAGTGTGTGAAGTCATAGAATGTAGGTGTGTGATGTCAGAATGGAGGTGTGTGAAATCGTAGAATGGAGGTGTGTGAAGTCAAAGAATCGAGTTGTGTGAAGTCATAGATTGGAGGTGTGTGAAATCATAGAATGGAGGTGTGTGAAGTCACAGATTTGAGGTGTGTGAAGTCAGAATGGAGGTGTGTGAAGTCAGAGAATGGAGGTATGTGAAGTCACAATGCAGGTGTGTGAACTCATAGAATGGAGGTGAGTGAAGTCACAATGTAGGTTTCTGAAGTCATAGAATGGAGGTGTGAAGTCATAGAATGGAGGTGTGTGAAGTCACAGAATGGAGGTTTGTAAAGGCATAGAATTGAGGTGTGTGAAGTCATAGAATGGAGGTGTGTGAAGTCATAGAATGGAGGTGTGTGAAGTCATAGAATGGGGGTGTTTGAAGTCACAGAATGGAGGTGTGTGAAGTCACACTATGGAGGCGTGTGAACTCAGATTTGAGGTGTGTGAGGTCACAGAATGGAGGTGTGTGAAGTCATATAACGAGGTGTGTGAAGTCACAGAATGGAGGTGTGTGAAGACACAGAATGGAGGTGTGTAAACTCAGAGTGGAGGTGTGTGAAGTCCCAGAATGGAGGTGTGTGAAGTCATAGAATGGAAGTGTGTGAAGTCATAGAATGGAGGTGTGTGAAGTCAGAATGGAGGTGTGTGAAGTCACAAATGGAGGTGTGTTAACTCAGAATGGAGGTGTGTGAAGTCACAGAATGGAGGTGTGTGAAGTCAAAATTGTAATGTGTGAAGTCACAAATGGAGGTGTGTGAAGTCACAGAGTGGAGGTGTGTGAAATCAAAATGGAATTTTGTGAAGTCAAAGAAAGGAGTTGTGTGAGGTCATAGAATGGATGTGTATGAAGTCATGGAATGGAGGTTTCTGAAGTCAAACATTGGAAGTGTGTGAAGTTACAGAATGGAGGTGTGTGAAGTCATAGAAGGGAGATGTGTGAAGTCATAGATTGGATGTGTGTGAAGACAGAATGGAGATGTGTGAAGTGAGAGAATGGAGGTGTGAAGTCATAGAATGGAGGTGTGTGAAGTCAGAATGCAGATGTGTGAAGTCATAGAATGGAGGTGTGTGAAGTCATACAATGGAGGTGTGTCTAGTCACAGAATAGAAGTGTGTGAAGTCATAGAATGGAGGTGTGTGAAGTCATAGAATGGAGGTGTGTGAAGTCATAGAATGGAGGTGTGTGAATTCACAGGATGGAGGTGTGTGAAGACACAGAATGGAGGTGTGTAAAGTCACAGAGTGGAGGTGTGTGAAGTCACAGAATGAAGGTGTGTGAAGTCAGAGAATGGAGGTGTGTGAAGTCACAGAATGGAGGTGTGTGAAGTCATAGAATGGATGTTTCTGAAGTAAGAATGAAGGTGTGTGAAGTCATTGAATGGAGATGTGTGAAGTCAAAATTGAGGTGTGTGAACTCATAAAATGGAGGTATGTGAGCTCATAGAATGGAGGTGTGTGATGTCATGGAATGGAGGTGTGTGAAGTCAAAGAATGGAGTTGTGTGTAGTCAAACAATGGAGGTGTGTGAATTCACAGAATGGAGGTGTGTGAATTCACAGAATGGAGGTGTGTGAAGTCAAAATTGTGGTGTGTGAAGTCACAAATGGAGGTGTGTGAAGTCACAGAATGGAGGTGTGTGATGTCAAAATGGAGGTGTGTGAAGTCAAAGAATGGAGATGTGTGAAATCATAGAATGGAGATGTGTCAAGTCAGAGAAGGGAGGTGTGTGAAGTCACAGAACGGAGATGTGTGAAGTCACAATGGAGGTGTGAGAGGTCATAGAATGGAGGTGTGTGAAGTCAAAGAATGGAGGTTTGTGATGTCAAACATTGGAAGTGTGTGAAATTACAGAATGGAGGTGTGTGAAGTCATAGAATGGAGGTGTATGAAGTCATAGAATGGAGGTGTGTCAAGTCACAGAAAGGAGGTGTGTGAAGTCACAGAACGGAGATTTGTGAAGTCACAATGGAGGTGTGTGAAGTCACAGAATGGAGGTGTTTGAAGTCACAGAATGGAGGTGTGTGAAGTCATAGAATGGAGGTGTGTGAAATCACAGAATGGAGGTGTGAGAAGGCACAGAATGGAGGTGTGTAAAGTGACAGAGTTGAGGTGTGTGAAGTCACAGAATGGAGGTGTTTGAAGTCATAGAATGGAGGTGTGTGAAGTCACAGAATGGAGGTATATGAAGTCAGAATACAGGTATGCGAAGTCGTAGAATGGAGATGTGTTAAGTCAGAATGGAGCTGTGGGAACTCATAGAATGGAGGTGTGTGAAGTCAGATTGGAGGTGTGTGAAGTCATAGAACGGAGGTGTGTGAAGTCACAATGCAGGTGTGTGAACTGATAGAACGTAGGTGTTTGAAGTCACAATGTAGGTGTGTGAAGTCATAGAGTGGAGGTGTGTGAAGTCATAGAATGGAGGTGTATGAAGTCACAAAATGAAGGTGTGTGAAGTCAAAAGGGAAGTGTGTGAAGTCAAAGAATGGACGTGTGTGAAGTCACAATTGTGGTGTGTGAAGTCACAAATGCAGGTGTGTGAAGTCACAGAATGGAGGTGTGTGAAGTCAAGATGGTGGTGTGTGAGGTCAAAGAATGGATGTGTGTGAAGTCATAGAATGGAGGTGTATGAAGTCATGGAATGGAGGTTTGTGACGTCCAACATTGGAAGCGTGTGAAATTACAGAATGGAGGTGTGTGAAGTCATAGAATGGAGGTGTGTGAAGTCATAAAATGGAGGTGTGACAAGTCACAGAAGGGAGGTGTGTGAAGTCACAGAACGACGATGTGTGAAGTCACAATGGAGGTGTGTGAAGTCATAGAATGGAGGTGTGTGAAGTCAAAGAATGGATGTGTGTGAAGTCATAGAATGGAGGTGTGTGAAATCACAGAATGGAGGTGTGAGAAGTCACAGAAGGGAGGTGTGCAAAGTGACAGATTTGAGGTGTGTGAAGTCACAGAATGGAGGTGTTTGAAGTCATAGAATGGAGGTGTGTGAAGTCATAGAATGGAGGTGTGTGAAGTCAGAATGGAGCTGTGTGGACTCATAGAATGGAGGTGTGTGAAGTCACAATGGAGATGTGTGAAGTCATAGAATGGTGGTTTTTGATGTCACAGAATGGAGGTGTGTGAAGTCATAGAATGGAGGTGTGTGAAGTCAGATTGGAGGTATGTGAAGTCACAGAATGGAGGTGTGTCAACTCAGAAATGAGGTATGTGAATTCATAGAATGGAGGTGTGTGAAGTCAGAGAATGGAGGTGTGTGAAGTCACAATGCAGGTGTGTGAAGTCATAGAATGGAGGTGTGTGAAGTCATAGAATGGAGGTGTGTGAAGTCACAAAATGGAGGTGTGTGAAGTCATATATTGGAGGTGTGTGAAGTCACAGAATGGAGGTGTGTGTGAAGTCACAATGTAGGTGTGTGAAGTCATAGAATGGAGGTGTGTGAAGTCATAGAATGGAGGTGTGCAAAGTCACAAAACGGAGGTGTGTGAAGTCATATATTGGAGGTGTGTGAAGTCACAGAATGGAGGTGTGTGAACTCAGAATGGAGGTGTGTGAAGTCACAGAATGGAGGTGTGTGAAGTCACAGAATGGAGGTGTGTGAACTCACAATGGAGGTGAGTGAAGTCACAGAATGGAGGTGTGTGAAGTCATAGAATGGAAGTGTGTGAAGTCATAGAATGTAGGTGTGTGATGTCAGAATGGAGGTGTGTGAAATCGTAGAATGGAGGTGTGTGAAGTCAAAGAATCGAGTTGTGTGAAGTCATAGAATGGAGGTGTGTGAAATCATAGAATGGAGTTGTGTGAAGTCACAGATTTGAGGTGTGTGAAGTCAGAATGGAGGTGTGTGAAGTCAGAATGGAGGTGTGTGAAGTCAGAGAATGGAGGTATGTGAAGTCACAATGCAGGTGTGTGAACTCATAGAATGGAGGTGAGTGAAGTCAAAATGTAGGTTTCTGAAGTCATAGAATGGAGGTGTGTGAAGTCATAGAATGGAGGTGTGTGAAGTCACAGAATTGAGGTGTGTGATGTCATAGAATGGAGGTGTGTGAAGTCACAGAATGGAGGTTTGTAAAGGCATAGAATTGAGGTGTGTGAAGTCATAGAATGGAGGTGTGTGAAGTCATAGAATGGAGGTGTGTGAAGTCATAGAATGGGGGTGTGTGAAGTCACAGAATGGAGGTGTGTGAAGTCACACTATGGAGGCGTGTGAACTCAGATTTGAGGTGTGTGAGGTCACAGAATGGAGGTGTGTGAAGTCATATAACGAGGTGTGTGAAGTCACAGAATGGAGGTGTGTGAAGACACAGAATGGAGGTGTGTAAACTCAGAGTGGAGGTGTGTGAAGTCCCAGAATGGAGGTGTGTGAAGTCATAGAATGGAAGTGTGTGAAGTCATAGAATGGAGGTGTGTGAAGTCAGAATGGAGGTGTGTGAAGTCACAAATGGAGGTGTGTTAACTCAGAATGGAGGTGAGTGAAGTCACAGAATGGAGGTGTGTGAAGTCAAAATTGTGATGTGTGAAGTCACAAATGGAGGTGTGTGAAGTCACAGAGTGGAGGTGTGTGAAATCAAAATGGAATTTTGTGAAGTCAAAGAAAGGAGTTGTGTGAGGTCATAGAATGGATGTGTATGAAGTCATGGAATGGAGGTTTCTGAAGTCAAACATTGGAAGTGTGTGAAGTTACAGAATGGAGGTGTGTGAAGTCATAGAAGGGAGATGTGTGAAGTCATAGATTGGATGTGTGTGAAGACAGAATGGAGATGTGTGAAGTGAGAGAATGGAGGTGTGAAGTCATAGAATGGAGGTGTGTGAAGTCAGAATGCAGATGTGTGAAGTCATAGAATGGAGGTGTGTGAAGTCATACAATGGAGGTGTGTCTAGTCACAGAATAGAAGTGTGTGAAGTCATAGAATGGAGGTGTGTGAAGTCATAGAATGGAGGTGTGTGAAGTCATAGAATGGAGGTGTGTGAATTCACAGGATGGAGGTGTGTGAAGACACAGAATGGAGGTGTGTAAAGTCACAGAGTGGAGGTGTGTGAAGTCACAGAATGAAGGTGTGTGAAGTCAGAGAATGGAGGTGTGTGAAGTCACAGAATGGAGGTGTGTGAAGTCATAGAATGGATGTTTCTGAAGTAAGAATGAAGGTGTGTGAAGTCATTGAATGGAGGTGTGTGAAGTCAAAATTGAGGTGTGTGAACTCATAAAATGGAGGTATGTGAGCTCATAGAATGGAGGTGTGTGATGTCATGGAATGGAGGTGTGTGAAGTCAAAGAATGGAGTTGTGTGTAGTCAAACAATGGAGGTGTGTGAAGTCACAGAATGGAGGTGTGTGAATTCACAGAATGGAAGTGTGTGAAGTCAAAATGGAGGTGTGTGAAGTCAAAGAATGGAGGTGTGTGAAGTCAAAGAATGGAAGTGTGTGAAGTCAAAATTGTGGTGTGTGAAGTCACAAATGGAGGTGTGTGAAGTCACAGAATGGAGGTGTGTGATGTCAAAATGGAGGTGTGTGAGGTCAAAGAATGGAGATGTGTGAAATCATAGAATGGAGATGTGTCAAGTCAGAGAAGGGAGGTGTGTGAAGTCAGATTGGAGGTATGTGAAGTCACAGAATGGAGGTGTGTCAACTCAGAAATGAGGTATGTGAATTCATAGAATGGAGGTGTGTGAAGTCACAGAATTGAGGTGTGTGAAGTCAGAATGGAGATGTGTGAATTCAGAATGGAGGTGTGTGAAGTCAGAGAATGGAGTTGTATGAAGTCACAATGCAGGTGTGTGAAGTCATAGAATGGAGGTGTGTGAAGTCATAGAATGGAGGTGTGTGAAGTCACAAAATGGAGGTGTGTGAAGTCATATATTGGAGGTGTGTGAAGTCACAGAATGGAGGTGTGTGTGAAGTCACAATGTAGGTGTGTGAAGTCATAGAATAGAGGTGTGTGAAGTCATGGAATGGAGGTGTGCAAAGTCACAAAATGGAGGTGTGTGAAGTCATATATTGGAGGTGTGTGAAGTCACAGAATGGAGGAGTGTGAACTCAGAATGGAGGTGTGTGAAGTCACAGAATGGAGGTGTGTGAAGTCACAGAATGGAGGTGTGTGAACTCAGAATGGAGGTGTGTGAGGTCAAAGAATGGATGTGTGTGAAGTCATAGAATGGAGTTGTATGAAGTCATGGAATGGAGGTTTGTGACGTCCAACATTGGAAGCGTGTGAAATTACAGAATGGATGTGTGTGAAGTCATAGAATGGAGGTGTGTGAAGTCATAAAATGGAGGTGTGACAAGTCACAGAAGGGAGGTGTGTGAAGTCACAGAACGGCGATGTGTGAAGTCACAATGGAGGTGTGTGAAGTCATAGAATGGAGGTGTGTGAAGTCAAAGAATGGAGGTGTGTGAAGTCATAGAATGGAGGTGTGTGAAATCACAGAATGGAGGTGTGAGAAGTCACAGAAGGGAGGTATGTAAAGTGACAGATTTGAGGTGTGTGAAATCACAGAATGGATGTGTTTGAAGTCATAGAATGGAGGTGTGTGAAGTCATAGAATGGAGGTGTGTGAGGTCAGAATGGAGCTGTGTGAACTCATAGAATGGAGGTGTGTGAAGTCACAATGGAGATATGTGAAGTCATAGAATGGTGGTTTTTGATGTCACAGAATGGAGGTGTGTGAAGTCATAGAATGGAGGTGTGTGAAGTCAGATTGGAGGTATGTGAAGTCACAGAATGGAGGTGTGTCAACTCAGAAATGAGGTATGTGAATTCATAGAATGGAGGTGTGTGAAGTCACAGAATTGAGGTGTGTGAAGTCAGAATGGAGATGTGTGAATTCAGAATGGAGGTGTGTGAAGTCAGAGAATGGAGGTGTGTGAAGTCACAATGCAGGTGTGTGAAGTCATAGAATGGAGGTGTGTGAAGTCATAGAATGGAGGTGTGTGAAGTCACAAAATGGAGGTGTGTGAAGTCATATATTGGAGGTGTGTGAAGTCACAGAATGGAGGTGTGTGTGAAGTCTCAATGTAGGTGTGTGAAGTCATAGAATGGAGGTGTGTGAAGTCATAGAATGGAGGTGTGCAAAGTCACAAAACGGAGGTGTGTGAAGTCATATATTGGAGGTGTGTGAAGTCACAGAATGGAGGTGTGTGAACTCAGAATGGAGGTGTGTGAAGTCACAGAATGGAGGTGTGTGAAGTCACAGAATGGAGGTGTGTGAACTCACAATGGAGGTGAGTGAAGTCACAGAATGGAGGTGTGTGAAGTCATAGAATGGAAGTGTGTGAAGTCATAGAATGTAGGTGTGTGATGTCAGAATGGAGGTGTGTGAAATCGTAGAATGGAGGTGTGTGAAGTCAAAGAATCGAGTTGTGTGAAGTCATAGAATGGAGGTGTGTGAAATCATAGAATGGAGGTGTGTGAAGTCACAGATTTGAGGTGTGTGAAGTCAGAATGGAGGTGTGTGAAGTCAGAATGGAGGTGTGTGAAGTCAGAGAATGGAGGTATGTGAAGTCACAATGCAGGTGTGTGAACTCATAGAATGGAGGTGAGTGAAGTCACAATGTAGGTTTCTGAAGTCATAGAATGGAGGTGTGAAGTCATAGAATGGAGGTGTGTGAAGTCACAGAATGGAGGTTTGTAAAGGCATAGAATTGAGGTGTGTGAAGTCATAGAATGGAGGTGTGTGAAGTCATAGAATGGAGGTGTGTGAAGTCATAGAATGGGGGTGTTTGAAGTCACAGAATGGAGGTGTGTGAAGTCACACTATGGAGGCGTGTGAACTCAGATTTGAGGTGTGTGAGGTCACAGAATGGAGGTGTGTGAAGTCATATAACGAGGTGTGTGAAGTCACAGAATGGAGGTGTGTGAAGACACAGAATGGAGGTGTGTAAACTCAGAGTGGAGGTGTGTGAAGTCCCAGAATGGAGGTGTGTGAAGTCATAGAATGGAAGTGTGTGAAGTCATAGAATGGAGGTGTGTGAAGTCAGAATGGAGGTGTGTGAAGTCACAAATGGAGGTGTGTTAACTCAGAATGGAGGTGTGTGAAGTCACAGAATGGAGGTGTGTGAAGTCAAAATTGTGATGTGTGAAGTCACAAATGGAGGTGTGTGAAGTCACAGAGTGGAGGTGTGTGAAATCAAAATGGAATTTTGTGAAGTCAAAGAAAGGAGTTGTGTGAGGTCATAGAATGGATGTGTATGAAGTCATGGAATGGAGGTTTCTGAAGTCAAACATTGGAAGTGTGTGAAGTTACAGAATGGAGGTGTGTGAAGTCATAGAAGGGAGATGTGTGAAGTCATAGATTGGATGTGTGTGAAGACAGAATGGAGATGTGTGAAGTGAGAGAATGGAGGTGTGAAGTCATAGAATGGAGGTGTGTGAAGTCAGAATGCAGATGTGTGAAGTCATAGAATGGAGGTGTGTGAAGTCATACAATGGAGGTGTGTCTAGTCACAGAATAGAAGTGTGTGAAGTCATAGAATGGAGGTGTGTGAAGTCATAGAATGGAGGTGTGTGAAGTCATAGAATGGAGGTGTGTGAATTCACAGGATGGAGGTGTGTGAAGACACAGAATGGAGGTGTGTAAAGTCACAGAGTGGAGGTGTGTGAAGTCACAGAATGAAGGTGTGTGAAGTCAGAGAATGGAGGTGTGTGAAGTCACAGAATGGAGGTGTGTGAAGTCATAGAATGGATGTTTCTGAAGTAAGAATGAAGGTGTGTGAAGTCATTGAATGGAGATGTGTGAAGTCAAAATTGAGGTGTGTGAACTCATAAAATGGAGGTATGTGAGCTCATACAATGGAGGTGTGTGATGTCATGGAATGGAGGTGTGTGAAGTCAAAGAATGGAGTTGTGTGTAGTCAAACAATGGAGGTGTGTGGAGTCACAGAATGGAGGTGTGTGAATTCACAGAATGGAAGTGTGTGAAGTCAAAATGGAGGTGTGTGAAGTCAAAGAATGGAGGTGTGTGAAGTCAAAGAATGGAGGTGTGTGAAGTCAAAATTGTGGTGTGTGAAGTCACAAATGGAGGTGTGTGAAGTCACAGAATGGAGGTGTGTGATGTCAAAATGGAGGTGTGTGAGGTCAAAGAATGGAGATGTGTGAAATCATAGAATGGAGATGTGTCAAGTCAGAGAAGGGAGGTGTGTGAAGTCACAGAACGGAGATGTGTGAAGTCACAATGGAGGTGTGAGAGGTCATAGAATGGAGGTGTGTGAAGTCAAAGAATGGAGGTTTGTGATGTCAAACATTGGAAGTGTGTGAAATTACAGAATGGAGGTGTGTGAAGTCATAGAATGGAGGTGTATGAAGTCATAGAATGGAGGTGTGTGAAGTCACAGAAAGGAGGTGTGTGAAGTCACAGAACGGAGATTTGTGAAGTCACAATGGAGGTGTGTGAAGTCACAGAATGGAGGTGTGTGAAGTCACAGAATGGAGGTGTGTGAAGTCATAGAATGGAGGTGTGTGAAATCACAGAATGGAGGTGTGAGAAGGCACAGAATGGAGGTGTGTAAAGTGACAGAGTTGAGGTGTGTGAAGTCACAGAATGGAGGTGTTTGAAGTCATAGAATGGAGGTGTGTGAAGTCACAGAAAGGAGGTATATGAAGTCAGAATACAGGTATGCGAAGTCGTAGAATGGAGATGTGTTAAGTCAGAATGGAGCTGTGGGAATTCATAGAATGGAGGTGAGTGAAGTCAGATTGGAGGTGTGTGAAGTCATAGAACGGAGGTGTGTGAAGTCACAATGCAGGTGTGTGAACTGATAGAACGTAGGTGTTTGAAGTCACAATGTAGGTGTGTGAAGTCATAGAGTGGAGGTGTGTGAAGTCATAGAATGGAGGTGTATGAAGTCACAAAATGGAGGTGTGTGAAGTCAAAAGGGAGGTGTGTGAAGTCAAAGAATGGACGTGTGTGAAGTCACAATTGTGGTGTGTGAAGTCACAAATGCAGGTGTGTGAAGTCACAGAATGGAGGTGTGTGAAGTCAAGATGGTGGTGTGTGAGGTCAAAGAATGGATGTGTGTGAAGTCATAGAATGGAGGTGTATGAAGTCATGGAATGGAGGTTTGTGACGTCCAACATTGGAAGCGTGGGAAATTACAGAATGGAGGTGTGTGAAGTCATAGAATGGAGGTGTGTGAAGT
Organism: Megascapheus bottae; assembly: GCA_024803745.1. NCBI lineage: Eukaryota > Metazoa > Chordata > Mammalia > Rodentia > Geomyidae > Megascapheus > Megascapheus bottae. Next base: position 84,110 of record JANJXV010001180.1, on the reverse strand, counting down.
CATAAAATGGAGGTGTGACAAGTCACAGAAGGGAGGTGTGTGAAGTCACAGAACGGCGGTGTGTGAAGTCACAATGGAGGTGTGTGAAGTCATAGAATGTAGGTGTGTGGAGTCAAAGAATGGATGTGTGTGAAGTCATAGAATGGAGGTGTGTGAAATCACAGAATGGAGGTGTGAGAAGTCACAGAAGGGAGGTGTGCAAAGTGACAGATTTGAGGTGTGTGAAGTCACAGAATGGAGGTGTTTGAAGTCATAGAATGGAGGTGTGTGAAGTCATAGAATGGAGGTGTGTGAAGTCAGAATGGAGCTGTGTGGACTCATAGAATGGAGGTGTGTGAAGTCACAATGGAGATGTGTGAAGTCATAGAATGGTGGTTTTTGATGTCACAGAATGGAGGTGTGTGAAGTCATAGAATGGAGGTGTGTGAAGTCAGATTGGAGGTATGTGAAGTCACAGAATGGAGGTGTGTCAACTCAGAAATGAGGTATGTGAATTCATAGAATGGAGGTGTGTGAAGTCACAGAATTGAGGTGTGTGAAGTCAGAATGGAGATGTGTGAATTCAGAATGGAGGTGTGTGAAGTCAGAGAATGGAGTTGTATGAAGTCACAATGCAGGTGTGTGAAGTCATAGAATGGAGGTGTGTGAAGTCATAGAATGGAGGTGTGTGAAGTCACAGAATGGAGGTGTGTGAAGTCATATATTGGAGGTGTGTGAAGTCACAGAATGGAGGTGTGTGTGAAGTCACAATGTAGGTGTGTGAAGTCATAGAATGGAGGTGTGTGAAGTCATAGAATGGAGGTGTGCAAAGTCACAAAATGGAGGTGTGTGAAGTCATATATTGGAGGTGTGTGAAGTCACAGAATGGAGGAGTGTGAACTCAGAATGGAGGTGTGTGAAGTCACAGAATGGAGGTGTGTGAAGTCAAAATTGTGATGTGTGAAGTCACAAATGGAGGTGTGTGAAGTCACAGAGTGGAGGTGTGTGAAATCAAAATGGAATTTTGTGAAGTCAAAGAAAGGAGTTGTGTGAGGTCATAGAATGGATGTGTATGAAGTCATGGAATGGAGGTTTCTGAAGTCAAACATTGGAAGTGTGTGAAGTTACAGAATGGAGGTGTGTGAAGTCATAGAAGGGAGATGTGTGAAGTCATAGATTGAATGTGTGTGAAGACAGAATGGAGATGTGTGAAGTGAGAGAATGGAGGTGTGAAGTCATAGAATGGAGGTGTGTGAAGTCAGAATGCAGATGTGTGAAGTCATAGAATGGAGGTGTGTGACGTCATAAATGTTGGTGTGTGAAGTCATAGAATGGAGATGTGAAGTCATAGAATGGAGGTGTGAAGTCATAGAATTGAGGTGTGTGAAGTCACAGAAGGCATGTTTGTGAAGTCACAGAATAGAGTTGTGTGAAGTCACAATGGAGGTGTGTGAATTCATAGAATAGAGATGTGTGAAGTCATAGAATGGAGGTGTGTGAAGTCATAGAATGGAGGTGTGTGAAATCACAAAATGGAGGTGTGTGTAGTCACAGAGTGGAGGTGTGTAAAGTCACAGAGTGGAGGTGTGTGAATTCTCAGAATGGAGGTGTGGGAAGTCACAGAATGGAGGTGTGTGAAGTCAAAGAATGGAGGTGTGTGAATTCATAGAATGGAGGTGTGTGAAGTCAAAGAATGGAGGTGTGTGAAGTCATAGAATGGAGGTGTGTGAAGTCATAGAATGGAGGAGAGTGAGGTCAGATTGGAGGTGTGTGAAGTCACAGAATGGAAGTGTGTCAACTCAGAAAGGAGGTGTGGGAAGTCATAGAATGGAGGTGTGTGAAGTCATAGAATGGAAGTGTGTGAAATCATAGAATGGAGGTGTGTGAAGTCACAAAAATGAGGTCTTTGAAGTCAAAATGGAAGTGTGTGGAGTCAGAATGTAGGTTTGTGAAGTCATAGAATGGAGGTGTGTGAAGTCACAGAATGGAGGTGTGTGAACTCATAGAATGGAGGAGTGTGAAGTCATAGAATGGAGGTGTGTGAAGTCACAGATGGAGGTGTGTGAAGTCATAGAATGGAGGTGTGTGAAGTCACAGAATGGAGGTGTGTGAACCCAGAATGGAGGTGTGTGAATTCACAGAAGGGAGGTTTGTGAAGTCATAGAATGGATGTTTCTGAAGTAAGAATGAAGGTGTGTGAAGTCACAGAATGGAGGTGTGTGAAGTCACAAAATGGAGGTGTGTGAAGTCAAAATGGAGGTGTGTGAAGTCAAAGAATAGACGTGAGTGAAGTCACAATTGTGGTGTGTGAAGTCACAAATGCAGGTGTGTGAAGTCACAGAATGGAGGTGTGTGAAGTCAAGATGGTGGTGTGTGAGGTCAAAGAATGGATGTGTGTGAAGTCATAGAATGGAGGTGTATGAAGTCATGGAATGGAGGTTTGTGACGTCCAACATTGGAAGCGTGTGAAATTACAGAATGGATGTGTGTGAAGTCATAGAATGGAGGTGTGTGAAGTCATAAAATGGAGGTGTGACAAGTCACAGAAGGGAGGTGTGTGAAGTCACAGAACGGCGATGTGTGAAGTCACAATGGAGGTGTGTGAAGTCATAGAATGGAGGTGTGTGAAGTCAAAGAATGGAGGTGTGTGAAGTCATAGAATGGAGGTGTGTGAAATCACAGAATGGAGGTGTGAGAAGTCACAGAAGGGAGGTATGTAAAGTGACAGAGTTGAGGTGTGTGAAATCAAAGAATGGAGGTGTTTGAAGTCATAGAATGGAGGTGTGTGAAGTCATAGAATGGAGGTGTGTGAAGTCAGAATGGAGCTGTGTGAACTCATAGAATGGAGGTGTGTGAAGTCACAATGGAGATATGTGAAGTCATAGAATGGTGGTTTTTGATGTCACAGAATGGAGGTGTGTGAAGTCATAGAATGGAGGTGTGTGAAGTCAGATTGGAGGAATGTGAAGTCACAGAATGGAGGTGTGTCAACTCAGAAATGAGGTATGTGAATTCATAGAATGGAGGTGTGTGAAGTCACAGAATTGAGGTGTGTGAAGTCAGAATGGAGATGTGTGAATTCAGAATGGAGGTGTGTGAAGTCAGAGAATGGAGGTGTGTGAAGTCACAGAATGGAGGTGTGTGTGAAGTCACAATGTAGGTGTGTGAAGTCATAGAATGGAGGTGTGTGAAGTCATAGAATGGAGGTGTGCAAAGTCACAAAATGGAGGTGTGTGAAATCATATATTGGAGGTGTGTGAAGTCACAGAATGGAGGTGTGTGAACTCAGAATGGAGGTGTGTGAAGTCACAGAATGGAGGTGTGTGAAGTCACAGAATGGAGGTGTGTGAACTCACAATGGAGGTGAGTGAAGTCGAGTGAAGTCACAGAATGGAGGTGTGTGAAGTCATAGAATGGAAGTGTGTGAAGTCATAGAATGTAGGTGTGTGATGTCAGAATGGAGGTGTGTGAAATCGCAGAATGGAGGTGTGTGAAGTCAAAGAAACGAGTTGTGTGAAGTCATAGAATGGAGGTGTGTGAAATCATAGAATGGAGGTGTGTGAAGTCACAGATTTGAGGTGTGTGAAGTCAGAATGGAGGTGTGTGAAGTCAGAATGGAGGTGTGTGAAGTCAGAGAATGGAGGTGTGTGAAGTCACAGAATGGAGGTGTGTGAAGTCATAGAATGGATGTTTCTGAAGTAAGAATGAAGGTGTGTGAAGTCATTGAATGGAGGTGTGTGAAGTCATAGAATGGAGGTGTTTGAAGTCATACAATGGAGGTGTGTCTAGTCACAGAATAGAAGTGTGTGAAGTCATAGAATGGAGGTGTGTGAAGTCATAGAATGGAGGTGTGTGAAGTCATAGAATGGAGGTGTGTGAATTCACAGGATGGAGTGTGTGAAGACACAGAATGGAGGTGTGTAAAGTCACAGAGTGGAGGTGTGTGAAGTCACAGAATGAAGGTGTGTGAAGTCAGAGAATGGGAGGTGTGTGAAGTCACAGAATGGAGGTGTGTGAAGTCATAGAATGGATGTTTCTGAAGTAAGAATGAAGGTGTGTGAAGTCATTGAATGGAGGTGTGTGAAGTCAAAATTGAGGTGTGTGAACTCATAAAATGGAGGTATGTGAGCTCATAGAATGGAGGTGTGTGATGTCATGGAATGGAGGTGTGTGAAGTCAAAGAATGGAGTTGTGTGTAGTCAAACAATGGAGGTGTGTGAAGTCACAGAATGGAGGTGTGTGAATTCACAGAATGGAAGTGTGTGAAGTCAAAATGGAGGTGTGTGAAGTCAAAGAATGGAGGTGTGTGAAGTCAAAATGGACGTGTGTGAAGTCAACGAATGGAGGTGTGTGAAGTCAAAGAATGGAGGTGTGTCAAGTCAGAGAAGGGAGGTGTGTGAAGTCACAGAACGGAGATGTGTGAAGTCACAATGGAGGTGTGAGAGGTCATAGAATGGAGGTGTGTGAAGTCAAAGAATGGAGGTTTGTGATGTCAAACATTGGAAGTGTGTGAAATTACAGAATGGAGGTGTGTGAAGTCATAGAATGGAGGTGTATGAAGTCGTAGAATGGAGGTGTGTCAAGTCACAGAAGGGAGGTGTGTGAAGTCACAGAACGGAGATTTGTGAAGTCACAATGGAGGTGTGTGAAGTCACAGAATGGAGGTGTGTGAAGTCACAGAATGGAGGTGTGTGAAGTCATAGAATGGAGGTGTGTGAAATCACAGAATGGAGGTGTGAGAAGTCACAGAATGGAGTTGTGTAAAGTGACAGAGTTGAGGTGTGTGAAGTCACAGAATGGAGGTGTTTGAAGTCACAGAATGGAGGTGTGTGAAGTCACAGAATGGAGGTATATGAAGTCAGAATAGAGGTATGCGAAGTCGTAGAATGGAGATGTGTTAAGTCAGAATGGAGCTGTGGGAATTCATAGAATGGAGGTGTGTGAAGTTAGATTGGAGGTGTGTGAACTCGTAGAATGGAGGTATGTGAAGTCACAATGGAGGTGTGTGAAGTCATAGAATTGTGGTTTTTGAAATCACAGAATGGAGGTGTGTGGAGTCATAGAATGGAGGTGTGTGAAGTCAGATTGGAGGTGTGTGAATTCAATGAATTGATGTGTGTGAACTCAGAAAGGAGGTATGTGAAGTCACAGAATGGAGGTGTGTGAAGTCAAAGAATGGAGGTGTGGGAAATCATAGAATGGAGGTGTGTGAAGTCACAGAATTGAGGTGTGTGAAGTCAGAATGGATGTGTGTGAATTCAGAATGGAGGTGTGTGAAGTCATAGAACGGAGGTGTGTGAAGTCACAATGCAGGTGTGTGAACTGATAGAACGTAGGTGTTTGAAGTCACAATGTAGGTGTGTGAAGTCATAGAGTGGAGGTGTGTGAAGTCATAGAAGGGAGGTGTGTGAAGTCACAAAATGGAGGTGTGTGAAGTCAAAATGGAGGTGTGTGAAGTCAAAGAATGGACGTGTGTGAAGTCACAATTGTGGTGTGTGAAGTCACAAATGCAGGTGTGTGAAGTCACAGAATGGAGGTGTGTGAAGTCAAGATGGTGGTGTGTGAGGTCAAAGAATGGATGTGTGTGAAGTCATAGAATGGAGGTGTATGAAGTCATGGAATGGAGGTTTGTGACGTCCAACATTGGAAGCGTGTGAAATTACACAATGGAGGTGTGTGAAGTCATAGAATGGAGGTGTGTGAAGTCATAAGATGGAGGTGTGACAAGTCACAGAAGGGAGGTGTGTGAAGTCACAGAACGGCGATGTGTGAAGTCACAATGGAGGTGTGTGAAGTCATAGAATGGAGGTGTGTGAAGTCATAGAATGGAGGTGTGTGAAATTACAGAATGGAGGTGTGAGAAGTCACAGAAGGGAGGTGTGTAAAGTGACAGAGTTGAGGTGTGTGAAGTCACAGAATGGAGGTGTTTGAAGTCATAGAATGGAGGTGTGTGAAGTCATAGAATGGAGGTGTGTGAAGTCAGAATGGAGCTGTGTGAACTCATAGAATGGAGGTGTGTGAAGTCACAATGGAGATGTGTGAAGTCATAGAATGGTGGTTTTTGATGTCACAGAATGGTGGTGTATGAAGTCATAGAATGGAGGTGTTTGAAGTCAGATTGGAGGTATGTGAAGTCACAGAATGGAGGTGTGTCAACTCAGAAATGAGGTATGTGAATTCATAGAATGGAGGTGTGTGAAGTCACAGAATTGAGGTGTGTGAAGTCAGAATGGAGATGTGTGAATTCAGAAAGAAGGTGTGTGAAGTCAGAGAATGGAGGTGTGTGAAGTCACAATGCAGGTGTGTGAAGTCATAGAATGGAGGTGTGTGAAGTCATAGAATGGAGGTGTGTGAAGTCACAAAATGGAGGTGTGTGAAGTCATATATTGGAGGTGTGTGAAGTCACAGAATGGAGGTGTGTGTGAAGTCACAATGTAGGTGTGTGAAGTCATAGAATGGAGGTGTGTGAAGTCATAGAATGGAGGTGTGCAAAGTCACAAAATGGAGGTGTGTGAAGTCATATATTGGAGGTGTGTGAAGTCACAGAATGGAGGTGTGTGAAATCATAGAATGGAGATGTGTGAAGTCACAGAATGGAGGTGTGTGAAATCGTAGAATGGAGGTGTGTGAAGTCAGAGAATCAAGGTGTGTGAAGTCACAGAATGGAGGTGTGTGAAGTCATAGAATGTAGGTGTGTTAAGTCACAGAATGGAGCTGTGTGACGTCATAAATGTTGGTGTGTGAAGTCATAGAATGGAGATGTGAAGTCATAGAATGGAGGTGTGAAGTCATAGAATGGAGGTGTGTGAAGTCACAGAAGGCATGTGTGTGAAGTCACAGAATAGAGTTGTGTGAAGTCACAATGGAGGTGTGTGAATTCATAAAATGGAGATGTGTGAAGTCATAGAATGGAGGTGTGTGAAGTCATAGAATGGAGGTGTGTGAAATCACAAAATGGAGGTGTGTGTAGTCACAGAGTGGAGGTGTGTTTAGTCACAGAGTGGAGGTGTTTGAATTCTCAGAATGTAGGTGTGTGAAGTCAAAGAATGGAGGTGTGTGAAGTCATAGAATGGAGGTGTGTGAAGTCATAGAATGGAGGTGTGTGAGGTCAGATTGGAGGTGCGTGTAGTCACAGAATGGAAGTGTGTCAACTCAGAAAGGAGGAGTGGGAAGTCATAGAATGGAGGTGTGTGAAGTCATAGAATGGAGGTGTGTGAAATCATAGAATGGAGGTGTGTGAAGTCACAGAAATGAGGTCTTTGAAGTCAAAATGGAAGTGTGTGAAGTCAGAATGGAGGTGTGTGAAGTCATAGAATGGAGGTGTGTGAAGTCACAGAATGGAGGTGTGTGAACTCATAGAGTGGAGAAATGTGGAGTCATAGAATGGAGGTGTGTGAAGTCACAGATGGAGGTGTGTGAAGTCATAGAATGGAGGTGTGTGAAGTCAAAATGGATGTGTGTGAAGTCAAACAATGTAGGTGTGTGAAGTCACAGAATGGAGGTGTGTGAATTCACAGAATGGAAGTGTGTGAAGTCAAAATGGAGGTGTGTGAAGTCAAAGAATGGACGTGTGTGAAGTCAAAATTGTGGTGTGTGAAGTCACAAATGCAGGTGTGTGAAGTCACAGAATGGAGGTGTGTGAAGTCAAAATGGAGGTGTGTGAGGTCAAAGAATGGATGTGTGTGAAGTCATAGAATGGAGGTGTATGAAGTCATGGAATGGAGGTTGTGAAGTCATAGATTGAAGGTGTGTGGAAGTCATAGTATGCAGGTGTGTGAAATCACAGAAAGGAGGTGTGTGAATTCACAGAATGGACTTGTATGAAGTCACAATGCAGTTGTGTGAAGTCATAGAATGGAGGTGTGTGAAATCAAAGAATGGAGGTTTGTGAAGTCATAGAATGGATTGTGTGTGAAATCAGAGAATGGAGGTGTGTGAAGTCACAGAATGGAGGTGTGTGAAGTCACAGAATGCAGTTGTGTGAAGTCAGAATAGAGGTGTGCGAAGTCATAGAATGGAGGTGTGTGAAGTCAGAATGGAGCTGTGTGAAGTCATAGAATGGAAGTGTGTGAAGTCAGAATGGAGGTGTGTGAACTCATAGAATGGAGGTGTATATTCACAATGGAGGTGTGTGAAGTCACAGAATGGATGTGTGTGAACTCAGAAAGGAGGTGTGTGAAGTCATAGAATGGAGGTCTGTGAAGTCATAGAATGGAGGTGTGTGAAATCATAGAATGGTGGTGTGTGAAGTCACAGAATTGAGGTGTGTGAAGTCAGAATGGAGGTGTGTGAAGTCAGAATGGAGGTGTGTGAAGTCAGAGAATGGAGGTGGGTGAAGTCACAATGCAGGTGTGTGAACTCATAGAATGGAGGTGTGTGAAGTCACAATGTAGGATTCTGAAGTCATAGAATGGAGGTGTGTGAAGTCATTGAATGGAGGTGTGTGAAGTCAGAGAATGGAGGTGTGTGATGTCATAGAATGGAGGTGTGTGAAGTCACAGAATGGAGGTGTGTAAAGGCATAGAATGGAGGTGTGTGAAGTCATGGAATGGAGGTGTGTGAAGTCATAGAATGGGGGTATGTGAAGTCACAGAATGGAGGTGTGTGAAGTCACAATGTAGGATTCTGAAGTCATAGAATGGAGGTGTGTGAAGTCATTGAATGGAGGTGTGTGAAGTCAGAGAATGGAGGTGTGTGATGTCATAGAATGGAGGTGTGTGAAGTCTCAGAATGGAGGTGTGTGAAACACAGAATGGAGGTGTGTGAAGTCAGATTGGAGGTGTGTGAAGTCAGAGAATGCAGGTGTGTGAAGTCACAATGCAGGTGTGTGAACTCATAGAATGGAGGTGTGTGAAGTCACAATGTAGGATTCTGAAGTCATAGAATGGAGGTGTGTGAAGTCATTGAATGGAGGTGTGTGAAGTCATACAATGGAGGTGTGTGAAGTCAGAATGGAGGTGTGTGAAGTTACAAATGGAGGTGTGTTAACTCAGAATGGAGGTGTGTGACGTCACAGAATGGAGGTGTGTGAAGTCAAAATTGTGATGTGTGAAGTCACAAATGGAGGTGTGTGAAGTCACAGAGTGGAGGTGTGTGAAATCAAAATGGAATTTTGTGAAGTCAAAGAAAGGAGTTGTGTGAGGTCATAGAATGGATGTGTATGAAGTCATGGAATGGAGGTTTCTGAAGTCAAACATTGGAAGTGTGTGAAGTTACAGAATGGAGGTGTGTGAAGTCATAGAAGGGAGATGTGTGAAGTCATAGATTGGACGTGTGTGAAGTCAGAATGGAGATGTGTGAAGTCAGAGAATGGAGGTGTGAAGTCATAGAATGGAGGTGTGTGAAGTCAGAATGGAGATGTGTGAAGTCATAGAATGGAGGTGTGTCTAGTCACAGAATAGAAGTGTGTGAAGTCATAGAATGGAGGTGTGTGAAGTCATAGAATGGAGGTGTGTGAAGTCATAGAATGGAGGTGTGTGAAATCACAGGATGGAGGTGTGTGAAGACACAGAATGGAGGTGTGTAAAGTCACAGAATGGAGGTGTGTGAAGTCACAGAATGGAGGTGTGTGAAGTCAGAGAATGGAGGTGTGTGAAGTCACAGAATGGAGGTGTGTGAAGTCATAGAATGGATGTTTCTAAAGTAAGAATGAAGGTGTGTGAAGTCATTGAATGGAGGTGTGTGAAGTCAAAATTGAGGTTTGTGAACTCATAAAATGGAGGTATGTGAGCTCATAGAATGGAGGTGTGTGATGTCATGGAATGGAGGTGTGTGAAGTCAAAGAATGGAGTTGTGTGTAGTCAAACAATGGAGGTGTGTGAAGTCACAGAATGGAGGTGTGTGAATTCACAGAATGGAAGTGTGTGAAGTCAAAATGGAGGTGTGTGAAGTCAAAGAATGGAGGTGTGTGAAGTCAAAGAATGGAGGTGTGTGAAGACAAAATTGTGGTGTGTGAAGTCACAAATGGAGGTGTGTGAAGTCACAGAATGGAGGTGTGTGATGTCAAAATGGAGGTGTGGGAAGTCAAAGAATGGAGGTGTGTGAAGTCATAGAATGGAGGTGTGTCAAGTCAGAGAAGGGAGGTGTGTGAAGTCACAGAACGGAGATGTGTGAAGTCACAATGAAGGTGTGAGAGGTCATAGAATGGAGGTGTGTGAAGTCAAAGAATGGAGGTTTGTGATGTCAAACATTGGAAGTGTGTGAAATTACAGAATGGAGGTGTGTGAAGTCATAGAATGGAGGTGTATGAAGTCATAGAATGGAGGTGTGTCAAGTCACAGAAGGGAGGTGTGTGAAGTCACAGAACAGAGATGTGTGAAGTCACAATGGAGGTGTGTGGAGTCATAGAATGGAGGTGTGTGAAGTCAGATTGGAGGTGTGTGAAGTCAAAGAATGGACGTGTGTGAACTCAGAAAGGAGGTATGTGAAGTCATAGAATGGAGGTGTGTGAAGTCAAAGAATGGAGGTGTGGGAAATCTTAGAATGGAGGTGTGTGAAGTCACAGAATTGAGGAGTGTGAAGTCAGAATGGATGTGTGTGAATTCAGAATGGAGGTGTGTGAAGTCATAGAACGGAGGTGTGTGTAGTCACAATGCAGGTGTGTGAACTGATAGAAAGTAGGTGTTTGAAGTCACAATGTAGGTGTGTGAAGTCACAGAGTGGAGGTGTGTGAAGTCATAGAATGGAGGTGTGTGAAGTCACAAAATGGAGGTGTGTGAAGTCAAAATGGAGGTGTGTGAAGTCAAAGAATGGACGTGTGTGACGTCACAATTGTGGTATGTGAAGTCACAAATGCAGGTGTGTGAAGTCACAGAATGGAGGTGTGTGAAGTCAAGATGGTGGTGTGTGAGGTCAAAGAATGGATGTGTGTGAAGTCATAGAATGGAGGTGTATGAAGTCATGGAATGGAGGTTTGTGACGTCCAACATTGGAAGCGTGTGAAATTACAGAATGGAGGTGTGTGAAGTCATAGAATGGAGGTGTGTGAAGTCATAAAATGCAGGTGTGACAAGTCACAGAAGGGAGGTGTGTGAAGTCACAGAACGGCGATGTGTGAAGTCACAATGGAGGTGTGTGAAGTCATAGAATGGAGGTGTGTGAAGTCAAAGAATGCAGGTGTGTGAAGTCATAGAATGGAGGTGTGTGAAATCACAGAATGGAGGTGTGAGAAGTCACAGAAGGGAGGTGTGTAAAGTGACAGAGTTGAGGTGTGTGAAGTCACAAAATGGAGGTGTTTGAAGTCATAGAATGGAGGTGTGTGAAGTCACAGAATGGAGGTGTATGAAGTCAGAATAGAGGTATGCGAAGTCATAGAATGGAGGTGTGTTAAGTCAGAATGGAGCTGTGGGAATTCATAGAATGGAGGTGTGTGAAGTCAGATTGGAGGTGTGTGACCTCTTAGAATGGAGGTATGTGAAGTCACAATGGAGGTGTGTGAAGTCATAGAATTGTGGTTTTTGAAATCACAGAATGGAGGTGTCTGGAGTCATAGAATGGAGGTGTGTGAAGTCAGATTGGAGGTGTGTGAAGTCAATGAATGGAGGTGTGTGAACTCAGAAAGGAGGTATGTGAAGTCATAGAATGGAGGTGTGTGAAGTCAAAGAATGGAGGTGTGGGAAATCATAGAATGGAGGTGTGTGAAGTCAGAATGGAGGTGTGTGAAGTCATAGAACGGAGGTGTGTGAAGTCACAATACAGGTGTGTGAACTGATAGAAAGTAGGTGTTTGAAGTCACAATGTAGGTGTGTGAAGTCACAGAGTGGAGGTGTGTGAAGTCATAGAATGGAGGTGTGTGAAGTCACAAAATGGAGGTGTGTGAAGTCAAAATGGAGGTGTGTGAAGTCAAAGAATGGACGTGTGTGAAGTCACAATTGTGGTGTGTGAAGTCACAAATGCAGGTGTGTGAAGTCACAGAATGGAGGTGTGTGAAGTCAAGATGGTGGTGTGTGAGGTCAAAGAATGGATGTGTGTGAAGTCATAGAATGGAGGTGTATGAAGTCATGGAATGGAGGTTTGTGACGTCCAACATTGGAAGCGTGTGAAATTACAGAATGGAGGTGTGTGAAGTCATAGAATGGAGGTGTGTGAAGTCATAAAATGGAGGTGTGACAAGTCACAGAAGGGAGGTGTGTGAAGTCACAGAACGGCGATGTGTGAAGTCACAATGGAGGTGTGTGAAGTCATAGAATGGAGGTTTGTGAAGTCAAAGAATGCAGGTGTGTGAAGTCATAGAATGGAGGTGTGTGAAATCACAGAATGGAGGTGTGAGAAGTCACAGAATGGAGTTGTGTAAAGTGACAGAGTTGAGGTGTGTGAAGTCACAGAATGGAGGTGTTTGAAGTCATAGAATGGAGGTGTGTGAAGTCACAGAATGGAGGTGTATGAAGTCAGAATAGAGGTATGCGAAGTCATAGAATGGAGGTGTGTTAAGTCAGAATGGAGCTGTGGGAATTCATAGAATGGAGGTGTGTGAAGTCAGATTGGAGGTGTGTGAACTCTTAGAATGGAGGTATGTGAAGTCACAATGGAGGTGTGTGAAGTCATAGAATTGTGGTTTTTGAAATCACAGAATGGAGGTGTCTGGAGTCATAGAATTGAGGTGTGTGAAGTCAGATTGGAGGTGTGTGAAGTCAATGAATGGAGGTGTGTGAACTCAGAAAGGAGGTATGTGAAGTCATAGAATGGAGGTGTGTGAAGTCAAAGAATGGAGGTGTGGGAAATCATAGAATGGAGGTGTGTGAAGTCACAGAATTGAGGTGTGTGAAGTCAGAATGGAGGTGTGTGAATTCAGAATGGAGGTGTGTGAAGTCATAAAATGGAGGTGTGTGAAGTCACAGTGCAGGTGTGTGAACTGATAGAACGTAGGTGTTTGAAGTCACAATGTAGGTGTGTGAAGTCATAGAATGGAGGTGTGTGAAGTCATAGAATGGAGGTGTGTGAAGTCGCAAAATGGAGGTGTGTGAAGTCAAAATGTAGGTGTGTGAAGTCAAAGAATGGACGTGTGTGAAGTCACAATGGTGGTGTGTGAAGTCACAAATGCAGGTGTGTGAAGTCACAGAATGGAGGTGTGTGAAGTCAAAATGGAGGTGTGTGAGGTTAAATAATGGATGTGTGTGAAGTCATAGAATGGAGGTGTATGAAGTCATGGATTGGAGGTTTGTGACGTCAAACATTGGAAGCGTGTGAAATTACAGAATGGAGGTGTGTGAAGTCATAGAATGTAGGTGTGTGAAGTCATAAAATGGAGGTGTGTCAAGTCACAGAAGGGAGGTGTGTGAAGTCACTGAACGGCGATGTGTGAAGTCACAATGGAGGTGTGTGAAGTCATAGAATGGAGGTGTGTGAAGTCAGTTGGAGGTGTGTGAAGTCAATGAATGGAGGTGTGAGAACTCAGAAAGGAGGTATGTGAAGTCATAGAATGGAGGTGTGTGAAATCAAAGAATGGAGGTGTGGGAAATCATAGAATGGAGGTGTGTGAAATCACAGAATTGAGGTGTGTGAAGTCAGAATGGAGGTGTGTGAATTCAGAATGGAGGTGTGTGAAGTCACAAAATGGAGGTGCGTGAAGTCAAAATGGAGGTGTGTGAAATCAAAGGATGGACGTGTGTGAAGTCACAATTGTGGTGTGTGAAGTCACAAATGCAGGTGTGTGAAGTCACAGAATGGAGGTGTGTGAAGTCAAAATGGAGGTGTGTGAAGTCACAGAATGGAGGTTTGTGAAGTCAAAATTGTGATGTGTGAAGTCACAAATGGAGGTGAGTGAAGTCACAGAGTGGAGGTGTGTGAAATCAAAATGGAATTTTGTGAAGTCAAAGAAAGGAGTTGTGTGAAGTCATAGAATGTATGTGTATCAAGTCATGGAATGGAGGTTTGTGAACTCAAACATTGGAAATGTGTGAAGTTACAGAATGGAGGTGTGTGAAGTCATAGAAGGGAGATGTGTGAAGTCATAGATTGGAGGTGTGTGAGATCACAATGGAGATGTGTGAAGTCAGGGAATGGAGGTGTGAAGTCATAGAATGGAGGTGTGTGAAGTCAGAATGCAGATGTGTGAAGTCATAGAATGGAGGTGTGTGAAGTCATAGAATGGAGGTGTGTCTAGTCACAGAATAGAAGTGTGTGAAGTCATAGTTGGAGGTGTGTGAAGTCATAGAATGGAGGTGTCTGAAGTCATAGAATGGAGGTGTGTGAAATCACAGGATGGAGGTGTGTGAAGACACAGAATGGAGGTGTGGAAAGTCACAGAGTGGAGGTGTATGAAGTCACAGAATGGAGGTGTGTGAAGTCAGAGAATGGAGGTGTGTGAATTCACAGGATGGAGGTGTGTGAAGTCAGAATAGAGGTGTGCGAAGTCATAGAATGGAGGTGTGTGAAGTCAGAATGGAGGTGTGTGAACTCATTGAATGGGTGTGTGTGAAGTCAAAATCGAGGGGTGTGAAGTAATAGAATGGTGGTTTTTGAAGTCACAGAATGGAGGTGTGTGAACTCATAGAATGGATGTTTCTGAAGTAAGAATGAAGGTGTGTGAAGTCATTGAATGGAGGTATGTGAAGTCAAAATTGAGGTGTGTGAACTCATAAAATGGAGGTATGTGAGCTCATAGAATGGAGGTGTGTGATATCATGGAATGGAGGTGTGTGAAGTCAAAGAATGGAGTTGTGTGTAGTCAAACAATGGAGGTGTGTGAAGTCACAGAATGGAGGTGTGTGAATTCACAGAATGGAAGTGTGTGAAGTCAAAATGGAGGTGTGAAGTGAAAGAATGGAGGTGTGTGAAGTCAAAGAATGGAGGTGTGTGAAGTCATAGAATGGAGGTGTGTCAAGTCACAGAAGGGAGGTGTGTGAAGTCACAGAACGGCGATGTGTGAAGTCACAATGGAGGTGAGTGAAGTCATAGAATGGAGGTGTGTGAAGTCAAAGAATGGAGGTGTGTGAAGTCATAGAATGGATTTGTGTGAAGTCACAAAATGGAGGTGTGAAAAGTCACAGAATGGAGGTGTGTAAAGGGACAGAGTTGAGGTGTGTGAAGTCACAGAATGGAGGTGTTTGAAGTCATAGAATAGAGGTGTGTGAAGTCACAGAATGGAGGTGTATGATGTCAGAACAGAGGTATGCGATGTCATAGAATGGAGGTGTGTTAAGTCAGAATGGAGTTGTGGGAATTCATAGAATGGAGGTGTGTGAAGTCAGATTGGAGGTGTGTGAACTCTTAGAATGGAGGTATGTGAAGTCACAATGGAGGTGTGTGAAGTCATAGAATTGTGATTTTTGAAATCACAGAATGGAGGTGTGTGGAGTCATAGAATGGAGGTGTGTGAAGTCAGATTGGAGGTGTGTGAAGTCAATGAATGAAGGTGTGTGAACTCAGAAAGGAGTTGTGTGAAGTCATAGAATGGAGCTGTGTGAAATCATAGAATGGAGGTGTGTGAAATCATAGAATGGAGGTGTGTGAAGTCAAAGAGTGGAGGTATGTGAAATCACAGAATTGAGGGGTGTGAAGTCAGAATAGAGGTGTGCGAAGTCATAGAATGGAGGTGTGTGAAGTCAGAATGGAGCTATGTGAACTCATAGAATGGAGGTGTGTGAAGTCACAATGGAGATGTGTGAAGTCATAGAATGGTGGTTTTTTGTAGTCACAGAATGGAGGTGTGTGAAGTCATAGAATGGATGTTTGTGAAGTCAGATTGGAGGTATGTGAAGTCACAGAATGGAGGTGTGTCAACTCAGAAAGGAGGTATGTGAAGTCATATAATAGAGGTGTGTGAAGTCAAAGAATGGAGGTGTGGGAAATCATAGATTGAGGTGTATGAAGTCAGAATGGAGGTGTGTGAATTCAGAAAGGAGGTGTGTGAAGTCATAGAATGGAGGTGTGTGAAGTCACAATGCAGGTGTGTGAACTGATAGAACGTAGGTGTGTGAAGTCACAATGTAGGTGTGTGAAGTCATAGAATGGAGGTGTGTGAAGTCATAGAATGGAGGTGTGTGAAGTCACAAAATGGAGGTGTGTGAAGTCAAAATGGAGGTGTGTGAAGTCAAAGAATGGACGTGTGTGAAGTCAAAATTGTGGTGTGTGAAGTCACAAATGCAGGTGTGTAAAGTCACAGAATGGAGGTGTGTGAAGTCAAAATGGAGGTGTGTGAGGTCAAAGAATGGATGTGTGTGAAGCCATAGAATGAGGGTGCATGTAGTCATGGAATGGAGGTTTGTGACGTCAAACATTGGAAGCGTGTGAAGTTACAGAATGGAGGTGTGTGAAGTCATAGAATGGAGGTGTGTGAAGTCAGACAATGGAGGTGTGTGAAGTCAGATTGCAGGTGTGTGAAGTCATAGAATGGAGGTTTGTGAAGTTATAGATTGGAAGTCTGAGAAGTCATAGAATGGAGGTTGTGAAGTCATAGATTGAAGGTGTGTGGAAGTAATAGTATGGAGGTGTGTGAAGTCACAGAAAGGAGGTGTGTGAATTCACAAAATGGAGTTGTATGAAGTCACAATGGAGGTGTGTGAAGTCATAGAATGGAGGTGTGTGAAATCAAAAAATGGAGGTTTGTGAAGTCATAGAATGGATTGTGTGTGAAATCACAGAATGGAGGTGTGTGAAGTCACAGAATGGAAGTGTGTAAAGTCACAGAGTGGAGGTGTGTGAAGTCACAGAATGGAGGTGTGTGAAGTCATAAAATGGAGGTGTGTGAAGTCACAGAATGCAGTTGTGTGAAGTCAGAATAGAGGTGTGCGAAGTCATAGAATGGAGGTGTGTGAAGTCAGAATGGAGCTGTGTGAAGTCATAGAATGGAAGTGTGTGAAGTCAGAATGGAGGTGTGTGAACAAATAGAATGGAAGTGTATGAAGTCAAAATGGAGGTGTGTGAAGTCACAGAATGAATGTGTGTGAACTCAAAAAGGAGGTGTGTAAAGTCATAGAATGGAAGTCTGTGAAGTCATAGAATGGAGGTGTGTGAAATCATAGAATGGAGGTGTGTGAAGTCACAGAATTGAGGTGTGTGAATTCAGAATGGAGGTGTGTGAAGTCAGAACGGAGGTGTGTGAAGTCAGAGAATGGAGGTGGGTGTAGTCACAATGCAGGTGTGTGAACTCATAGAATGGAGGTGTGTGAAGTCACAATGTAGGTTTCTGAAGTCATAGAATGGAGGTGTGTGAAGTCATCGAATGGAGGTGTGTGAAGTCACAGAATGGAGGTGTGTGCGGTAATAGAATGGAGGTGTGTGAAGTCACAGAATGGAGGTGTGTAAAGGCATAGAATGGAGGTGTGTGAAGTCATAGAATGGAGGTGTGTGAAGTCATAGAATGGAGGTGTGTGAAGTCACAGAGTGGAGGTGTGTGAAGTCACACTATGGAGGGGTGTGAACTCAGATTTGAGGTGTGTGAGGTCACAGAATGGAGGTGTGTGAAGTCATATAACGAGGTGTGTGAAGTCACAGAATGGAGGTGTGTGAAGACACAGAATGGAAGTGTGTGAACTCAGAGTGGGGGTGTGTGAAGTCACAGAATGGAGGTGTGTGAAGTCATAGAATGGAAGTGTGTGAAGTCATAGAATGGAGGTGTGTGAAGTCAGAATGGAGGTGTGTGAAGTCACAAATGGAGGTGTGTTAACTCAAAATGGAGGTGTGTGAGTCACAGAATGGAGGTGTGTGAAGTCAAAATTGTGATATGTGTAGTCAAAAATGGAGGTGTGTGAAGTCACAGAGTGGAGGTGTGTGAAATCAAAATAGAATTTTGTGAAGTCAAAGAAAGGAGTTGTGTGAAGTCATAGAATGGATGTGTATGAAGTCATGGAATGGAGGTTTGTGAATTCAAATATTGGAAGTGTGTGAAGTTACAGAATGGAGGTGTGTGAAGTCAGAGAAAGGAGATGTGTGAAGTCATAGATTGGAGGTGTGTGAAGTCAGAATGCAGATGTGTGAAGTCATAGAATGGAGGTGTGTGAAGTCATAGAATGGAGGTGTGTGAAGTCAAAATTGAGGTGTGTGAACTCATAGAATGGAGGTATGTGAGTTCATAGAATGGAGGTGTGTGATGTCATGGAATGGAGGTGTGTGAAGTCAAAGAATGGAGTTGTGTGTAGTCAAACAATGGAAGTGTGTGAAGTCACAGAATGGAGGTGTGTGAATTCACAGAATGGAAGTGTGTGAAGTCAAAATGGCGGTGTGTGAAGTCAAAGAATGGAGGTGTGTGAAGTCAAAGAATGGAGGTGTGTGAAGTCAAAATTGTGGTGTGTGAAGTCACAAATGGAGGTGTGTGAAGTCACAGAATGGAGGTGTGTGAAGTCAAAATGGAGGTGTGTGAAGTCAAAGAATGGAGGTCTGTGAAGTCATAGAATGGAGGTGTATGAAGTCATGGAATGGAGGTTTGTGAAGTCAAACATTGGAAGTGTGTGAAATTACAGAATGGAGGTGTGTGAAGTCATAGAATGGAGGTGTGTCAAGTCACAGAAGGGAGGTGTGTGAAGTCACAGAACGGCGATGTGTGAAGTCACAATGGAGGTGTGTGAAGTCATAGAATGGAGGTGTGTGAAGTCAAAGAATGGAGGTGTGTGAAGTCATAGAATGGAGGTGTGTGAAATCACAGATTGGAGGTGTGAGAAGTCACAGAATGGAGGTGTGTAAAGTGACAGAGTTGAGGTGTGTGAAGTCACAGAATGGAGGTGTTTGAAGTCATAGAATGGATGTGTGTGAATCACAGAATGGAGGTGTATGAAGCCAGAATAGAGGTATGCGAAGTCATAGAATGGTGGTGTGTTAAGTCAGAATGGAGCTGTGGGAATTCAAAGAATGGAGGTGTGTGAAGTCAGATTGGAGGTGTGTGAACTCTTAGAATGGAGGTATGTGAAGTCACAATGGAGGTGTGTGAAGTCATAGAATTGTGGTTTTTGAAATCACAGAATGGAGGTGTGTGGAGTCATAGAATGGAGGTGTGTGAAGTCAGATTGGAGGTGTGTGAAGTCAATGAGTGGAGGTGTGTGAACTCAGAAAAGAGTTGTGTGAAGTCATAGAATGGAGCTGTGTGAAATCATAGAATGGAGGTGTGTGAAATCATAGAATGGAGGTGTGTGAAGTCAAAGAGTGGAGGTATGTGAAATCACAGAATGGAGGTGTGTGAAGTCAGAATAGAGGTGTGCGAAGTCATAGAATGGAGGTGTGTGAAGTCAGAATGGAGCTATGTGAACTCATAGAATGGAGGTGTGTGAAGTCACAATGGAGATGTGTGAAGTCATAGAATGGTGGTTTTTGAAGTCACAGAATGGAGGTGTGTGAAGATAGATTGGAGGTATGTGAAGTCACAGAATGGAGGTGTGTCAACTCAGAAAGGAGGCATGTGAAGTCATAGAATGGAGGTGTGTGAAGTCAAAGAATGTAGGTGTGGGAAATCATAGAATGGAGGTGTGTGAAATCACAGAATTGAGGTCTGTGAAGTCAGAATGGAGGTGTGTGAATTCAAAATGGAGGTGTGTGAAGTCATAGAATGGAGGTGTGTGAAGTCACAAAATGGAGATGTGTGAAGTCAAAATGGAGGTGTGTGAAGTCAAAGAATGAACGTGTGTGAAGTCAAAATTGTGGTGTGTGAAGTCACAAATGCAGGTGTGTGAAGTCACAGAATGGAGGTGTGTGAAGTCAAAATGGAGGTGTGTGAGGTCAAAGAATGGTTGTGTGTGAAGTCATAGAATGGAGGTGTATGAAGTCATGGAATGGAGGTTTGTGACGTCAAACATTGGAAGCGTGTGAAGTTACAGTATGGAGGTGTGTGAAGTCATAGAATAGAGGTTTGTGAAGTCAGAGAATGGAGGTGTGTGAAGTGAGATTGCAGGTGTGTGAAGTCCTAGAATGGAGGTTTGTGAAGTCATAGATTGGAAGTGTGTGAAGTCATAGAATGGAGGTAGTGAAGTCATAGATTGAAAGTGTGTGGATGTCATAGTATGGAGGTGTGTGAAGTCACAGAAAGGAGGTGTGTGAATTAACAGAATGGAGTTGTATGAAGTCCCAATGGAGGTGTGTGAAGTCATAGAATGGAGGTGTGTGAAATCAAAGAATGGAGGTTTGTGAAGTCATAGAATGGATTGTGTGTGAAATCACAGAATGGAGGTGTGTGAAGTCACAGAATGGAGGTGTGTAAAGTCACAGAGTGGAGGTGTGTGAAGTCACAGAAAGGAGGTGTGTGAAGTCAGAATGGAGGTGTGTGAAGTCAGAGAATGGAGGTGGGTGAAGTCACAATGCAGCTGTGTGAACTCATAGAATGGAGGTGTGTGAAGTCACAATGTAGGTTTCTGAAGACATAGAATGGAGGTGTGTGAAGTCACAGAATGGAGGTGTGTGATGTCATAGAATGGAGGTGTGTGAAGTCACAGAATGGAGGTGTGTGAAGTCATATATTGGAGGTGTGTGAAGTCATAGAATGGAGGTGTGTGAAGTCATAGAATAAAGGTGTGTGAAGTCACAGAATGGAGGTGTGTGAAGTCACATTATGGAGGGGTGTGAACTCAGATTTGAGGTGTGTGAGGTCACAGAATGGAGGTGTGTGAAGTCATATAACGAGGTGGGTGAAGTCACAGAATGGAGGTGTGTGAAGACACAGAATGGAAGTGTGTGAACTCAGAGTGGAGGTGTGTGAAGTCCCAGAATGGAGGTGTGTGAAGTCATACAATGGAAGTGTGAGAAGTCATAGAATGGAGGTGTGTGAAGTCAGAATGGAGGTGTGTGAAGTCACAAACGGAGGTGTGTGAAGTCACAGAGTGGAGGTGTGTGAAATCAAAATGGAATTTTGTGAAGTCAAAGAAAGGAGTTGTGTGAAGTCATAGAATGGAGGTGTGTGAAGTCACAGAATGAAGGTGTGTGAACTCATAGAATGGAGGAGTGTGAATTCACAGAATGGAGGTGTGTGAACTCACAGATGGAGGTGTGTGAAGTCATAGAATGGGTGTGTGTGAAGTCACAGAATGGAGATGTGTGAAGTCACAGAATGGAGGTGTTTGAACTCAGAATGGAGGTGTGAATTCACAGAAGGGAGTTTCGTGAAGTCATAGTATGGATGTTTCTGAAGTAAGAATGAAGTTGTGTAAAGTCATAGAATGGAGGTGTGTGAAGTCAAAATGGAGGTGTGTGAATTCAAACAATGGAGGTGTGTGAAGTCAGAGAATGGAGGTGTGTGAAGTCAAAGAATAGACGATTGTGAAGTCAAAATTGTGGTGTGTGAAGTCACAAATGGAGGTGTGTGAAGTCACAGAATGGAGGTGTGTAAAGTCAAAATGGAGGTGTGTGAAGTCAAAGAATGGATGTGTGTGAAGTCATAGAATTGAGGTGTATGAAGTCATGGAATGGAGGTTTGAGAAGTCAAACATTGGAAGCGTGTGAAATTACAGAATGGAGGTGAGTGAAGTCATAGAATGGAGGTGTGTGATGTCACAGAATGGAGGTGTGTGAAGTCACGGTATGGAGGTGTGTGAAGTCACCGAATGGAGTTGTGTGAACTCAGAATGGAGGTGTGTGAATTCACAGAATGGAGGTTTGTGAAGGCATAGAATGGAGTAGTGTGAGGTCATAGAATGGATGTTTCTGAAGTAAGAACGAAGGTGTGTGAAGTCATAGAATGGAGGTGTGTGAAGTCACAGAATGGAGGTGTGTGAAGTCATAGAATGGAGGTGTGTCAACTCAGAAAGGAGGTATGTGAAGTCATATAATAGAGGTGTGTGAAGTCAAAGAATGGAGGTGTGGGAAATCATAGATTGAGGTGTATGAAGTCAGAATGGAGGTGTGTGAATTCAGAAAGGAGGTGTGTGAAGTCATAGAATGGAGGTGTGTGAAGTCACAATGCAGGTGTGTGAACTGATAGAACGTAGGTGTGTGAAGTCACAATGTAGGTGTGTGAAGTCATAGAATGGAGGTGTGTGAAGTCACAGAATGGAGGTGTGTGAAGTCAAAATGGAGGTGTGTGAGGTCAAAGAATGGATGTGTGTGAAGCCATAGAATGAGGGTGCATGTAGTCATGGAATGGAGGTTTGTGACGTCAAACACTGGAAGCGTGTGAAGTTACAGAATGGAGGTGTGTGAAGTCATAGAATGGAGGTGTGTGAAGTCAGACAATGGAGGTGTGTGAAGTCAGATTGCAGGTGTGTGAAGTCATAGAATGGAGGTTTGTGAAGTCATAGATTGGAAGTCTGAGAAGTCATAGAATGGAGGTTGTGAAGTCATAGATTGAAGGTGTGTGGAAGTAATAGTATGGAGGTGTGTGAAGTCACAGAAAGGAGGTGTGTGAATTCACAAAATGGAGTTGTATGAAGTCACAATGGAGGTGTGTGAAGTCATAGAATGGAGGTGTGTGAAATCAAAAAATGGAGGTTTGTGAAGTCATAGAATGGATTGTGTGTGAAATCACAGAATGGAGGTGTGTGAAGTCACAGAATGGAAGTGTGTAAAGTCACAGAGTGGAGGTGTGTGAAGTCACAGAATGGAGGTGTGTGAAGTCATAAAATGGAGGTGTGTGAAGTCACAGAATGCAGTTGTGTGAAGTCAGAATAGAGGTGTGCGAAGTCATAGAATGGAGGTGTGTGAAGTCAGAATGGAGCTGTGTGAAGTCATAGAATGGAAGTGTGTGAAGTCAGAATGGAGGTGTGTGAACAAATAGAATGGAAGTGTATGAAGTCAAAATGGAGGTGTGTGAAGTCACAGAATGAATGTGTGTGAACTCAGAAAGGAGGTGTGTAAAGTCATAGAATGGAAGTCTGTGAAGTCATAGAATGGAGGTGTGTGAAATCATAGAATGGAGGTGTGTGAAGTCACAGAATTGAGGTGTGTGAATTCAGAATGGAGGTGTGTGAAGTCAGAATGGAGGTGTGTGAAGTCAGAGAATGGAGGTGGGTGTAGTCACAATGCAGGTGTGTGAACTCATAGAATGGAGGTGTGTGAAGTCACAATGTAGGTTTCTGAAGTCATAGAATGGAGGTGTGTGAAGTCATCGAATGGAGGTGTGTGAAGTCACAGAATGGAGGTGTGTGCGGTAATAGAATGGAGGTGTGTGAAGTCACAGAATGGAGGTGTGTAAAGGCATAGAATGGAGGTGTGTGAAGTCATAGAATGGAGGTGTGTGAAGTCATAGAATGGAGGTGTGTGAAGTCACAGAGTGGAGGTGTGTGAAGTCACACTATGGAGGGGTGTGAACTCAGATTTGAGGTGTGTGAGGTCACAGAATGGAGGTGTGTGAAGTCATATAACGAGGTGTGTGAAGTCACAGAATGGAGGTGTGTGAAGACACAGAATGGAAGTGTGTGAACTCAGAGTGGGGGTGTGTGAAGTCACAGAATGGAGGTGTGTGAAGTCATAGAATGGAAGTGTGTGAAGTCATAGAATGGAGGTGTGTGAAGTCAGAATGGAGGTGTGTGAAGTCACAAATGGAGGTGTGTTAACTCAGAATGGAGGTGTGTGAGTCACAGAATGGAGGTGTGTGAAGTCAAAATTGTGATATGTGTAGTCAAAAATGGAGGTGTGTGAAGTCACAGAGTGGAGGTGTGTGAAATCAAAATAGAATTTTGTGAAGTCAAAGAAAGGAGTTGTGTGAAGTCATAGAATGGATGTGTATGAAGTCATGGAATGGAGGTTTGTGAATTCAAATATTGGAAGTGTGTGAAGTTACAGAATGGAGGTGTGTGAAGTCAGAGAAGGGAGATGTGTGAAGTCATAGATTGGAGGTGTGTGAAGTCAGAATGCAGATATGTGAAGTCATAGAATGGAGGTGTGTGAAGTCATAGAATGGAGGTGTGTGAAGTCAAAATTGAGGTGTGTGAACTCATAGAATGGAGGTATGTGAGTTCATAGAATGGAGGTGTGTGATGTCATGGAATGGAGGTGTGTGAAGTCAAAGAATGGAGTTGTGTGTAGTCAAACAATGGAAGTGTGTGAAGTCACAGAATGGAGGTGTGTGAATTCACAGAATGGAAGTGTGTGAAGTCAAAATGGCGGTGTGTGAAGTCAAAGAATGGAGGTGTGTGAAGTCAAAGAATGGAGGTGTGTGAAGTCAAAATTGTGGTGTGTGAAGTCACAAATGGAGGTGTGTGAAGTCACAGAATGGAGGTGTGTGAAGTCAAAATGGAGGTGTGTGAAGTCAAAGAATGGAGGTCTGTGAAGTCATAGAATGGAGGTGTATGAAGTCATGGAATGGAGGTTTGTGAAGTCAAACATTGGAAGTGTGTGAAATTACAGAATGGAGGTGTGTGAAGTCATAGAATGGAGGTGTGTCAAGTCACAGAAGGGAGGTGTGTGAAGTCACAGAACGGCGATGTGTGAAGTCACAATGGAGGTGTGTGAAGTCATAGAATGGAGGTGTGTGAAGTCAAAGAATGGAGGTGTGTGAAGTCATAGAATGGAGGTGTGTGAAATCACAGATTGGAGGTGTGAGAAGTCACAGAATGGAGGTGTGAAAAGTGACAGAGTTGAGGTGTGTGAAGTCACAGAATGGAGGTGTTTGAAGTCATAGAATGAATGTGTGTGAATCACAGAATGGAGGTGTATGAAGCCAGAATAGAGGTATGCGAAGTCATAGAATGGTGGTGTGTTAAGTCAGAATGGAGCTGTGGGAATTCAAAGAATGGAGGTGTGTGAAGTCAGATTGGAGGTGTGTGAACTCTTAGAATGGAGGTATGTGAAGTCACAATGGAGGTGTGTGAAGTCATAGAATTGTGGTTTTTGAAATCACAGAATGGAGGTGTGTGGAGTCATAGAATGGAGGTGTGTGAAGTCAGATTGGAGGTGTGTGAAGTCAATGAGTGGAGGTGTGTGAACTCAGAAAAGAGTTGTGTGAAGTCATAGAATGGAGCTGTGTGAAATCATAGAATGGAGGTGTGTGAAATCATAGAATGGAGGTGTGTGAAGTCAAAGAGTGGAGGTATGTGAAATCACAGAATGGAGGTGTGTGAAGTCAGAATAGAGGTGTGCGAAGTCATAGAATGGAGGTGTGTGAAGTCAGAATGGAGCTATGTGAACTCATAGAATGGAGGTGTGTGAAGTCACAATGGAGATGTGTGAAGTCATAGAATGGTGGTTTTTGAAGTCACAGAATGGAGGTGTGTGAAGATAGATTGGAGGTATGTGAAGTCACAGAATGGAGGTGTGTCAACTCAGAAAGGAGGCATGTGAAGTCATAGAATGGAGGTGTGTGAAGTCAAAGAATGTAGGTGTGGGAAATCATAGAATGGAGGTGTGTGAAATCACAGAATTGAGGTCTGTGAAGTCAGAATGGAGGTGTGTGAATTCAAAATGGAGGTGTGTGAAGTCATAGAATGGAGGTGTGTGAAGTCACAAAATGGAGATGTGTGAAGTCAAAATGGAGGTGTGTGAAGTCAAAGAATGAACGTGTGTGAAGTCAAAATTGTGGTGTGTGAAGTCACAAATGCAGGTGTGTGAAGTCACAGAATGGAGGTGTGTGAAGTCAAAATGGAGGTGTGTGAGGTCAAAGAATGGTTGTGTGTGAAGTCATAGAATGGAGGTGTATGAAGTCATGGAATGGAGGTTTGTGACGTCAAACATTGGAAGCGTGTGAAGTTACAGTATGGAGGTGTGTGAAGTCATAGAATAGAGGTTTGTGAAGTCAGAGAATGGAGGTGTGTGAAGTGAGATTGCAGGTGTGTGAAGTCCTAGAATGGAGGTTTGTGAAGTCATAGATTGGAAGTGTGTGAAGTCATAGAATGGAGGTAGTGAAGTCATAGATTGAAAGTGTGTGGATGTCATAGTATGGAGGTGTGTGAAGTCACAGAAAGGAGGTGTGTGAATTAACAGAATGGAGTTGTATGAAGTCCCAATGGAGGTGTGTGAAGTCATAGAATGGAGGTGTGTGAAATCAAAGAATGGAGGTTTGTGAAGTCATAGAATGGATTGTGTGTGAAATCACAGAATGGAGGTGTGTGAAGTCACAGAATGGAGGTGTGTAAAGTCACAGAGTGGAGGTGTGTGAAGTCACAGAAAGGAGGTGTGTGAAGTCAGAATGGAGGTGTGTGAAGTCAGAGAATGGAGGTGGGTGAAGTCACAATGCAGCTGTGTGAACTCATAGAATGGAGGTGTGTGAAGTCACAATGTAGGTTTCTGAAGACATAGAATGGAGGTGTGTGAAGTCACAGAATGGAGGTGTGTGATGTCATAGAATGGAGGTGTGTGAAGTCACAGAATGGAGGTGTGTGAAGTCATATATTGGAGGTGTGTGAAGTCATAGAATGGAGGTGTGTGAAGTCATAGAATAAAGGTGTGTGAAGTCACAGAATGGAGGTGTGTGAAGTCACATTATGGAGGGGTGTGAACTCAGATTTGAGGTGTGTGAGGTCACAGAATGGAGGTGTGTGAAGTCATATAACGAGGTGGGTGAAGTCACAGAATGGAGGTGTGTGAAGACACAGAATGGAAGTGTGTGAACTCAGAGTGGAGGTGTGTGAAGTCCCAGAATGGAGGTGTGTGAAGTCATACAATGGAAGTGTGAGAAGTCATAGAATGGAGGTGTGTGAAGTCAGAATGGAGGTGTGTGAAGTCACAAACGGAGGTGTGTGAAGTCACAGAGTGGAGGTGTGTGAAATCAAAATGGAATTTTGTGAAGTCAAAGAAAGGAGTTGTGTGAAGTCATAGAATGGAGGTGTGTGAAGTCACAGAATGAAGGTGTGTGAACTCATAGAATGGAGGAGTGTGAATTCACAGAATGGAGGTGTGTGAACTCACAGATGGAGGTGTGTGAAGTCATAGAATGGGTGTGTGTGAAGTCACAGAATGGAGATGTGTGAAGTCACAGAATGGAGGTGTTTGAACTCAGAATGGAGGTGTGAATTCACAGAAGGGAGTTTCGTGAAGTCATAGTATGGATGTTTCTGAAGTAAGAATGAAGTTGTGTAAAGTCATAGAATGGAGGTGTGTGAAGTCAAAATGGAGGTGTGTGAATTCAAACAATGGAGGTGTGTGAAGTCAGAGAATGGAGGTGTGTGAAGTCAAAGAATAGACGATTGTGAAGTCAAAATTGTGGTGTGTGAAGTCACAAATGGAGGTGTGTGAAGTCACAGAATGGAGGTGTGTAAAGTCAAAATGGAGGTGTGTGAAGTCAAAGAATGGATGTGTGTGAAGTCATAGAATTGAGGTGTATGAAGTCATGGAATGGAGGTTTGAGAAGTCAAACATTGGAAGCGTGTGAAATTACAGAATGGAGGTGAGTGAAGTCATAGAATGGAGGTGTGTGATGTCACAGAATGGAGGTGTGTGAAGTCACGGTATGGAGGTGTGTGAAGTCACCGAATGGAGTTGTGTGAACTCAGAATGGAGGTGTGTGAATTCACAGAATGGAGGTTTGTGAAGGCATAGAATGGAGTAGTGTGAGGTCATAGAATGGATGTTTCTGAAGTAAGAATGAAGGTGTGTGAAGTCATAGAATGGAGGTGTGTGAAGTCACAGAATGGAGGTGTGTGAAGTCATAGAATGGAGGTGTGTCAACTCAGAAAGGAGGTATGTGAAGTCATATAATAGAGGTGTGTGAAGTCAAAGAATGGAGGTGTGGGAAATCATAGATTGAGGTGTATGAAGTCAGAATGGAGGTGTGTGAATTCAGAAAGGAGGTGTGTGAAGTCATAGAATGGAGGTGTGTGAAGTCACAATGCAGGTGTGTGAACTGATAGAACGTAGGTGTGTGAAGTCACAATGTAGGTGTGTGAAGTCATAGAATGGAGGTGTGTGAAGTCATAGAATGGAGGTGTGTGAAGTCACAAAATGGAGGTGTGTGAAGTCAAAATGGAGGTGTGTGAAGTCAAAGAATGGACGTGTGTGAAGTCAAAATTGTGGTGTGTGAAGTCACAAATGCAGGTGTGTGAAGTCACAGAATGGAGGTGTGTGAAGTCAAAATGGAGGTGTGTGAGGTCAAAGAATGGATGTGTGTGAAGCCATAGAATGAGGGTGCATGTAGTCATGGAATGGAGGTTTGTGACGTCAAACATTGGAAGCGTGTGAAGTTACAGAATGGAGGTGTGTGAAGTCATAGAATGGAGGTGTGTGAAGTCAGACAATGGAGGTGTGTGAAGTCAGATTGCAGGTGTGTGAAGTCATAGAATGGAGGTTGTGAAGTCATAGATTGAAGGTGTGTGGAAGTAATAGTATGGAGGTGTGTGAAGTCACAGAAAGGAGGTGTGTGAATTCACAAAATGGAGTTGTATGAAGTCACAATGGAGGTGTGTGAAGTCATAGAATGGAGGTGTGTGAAATCAAAAAATGGAGGTTTGTGAAGTCATAGAATGTATTGTGTGTGAAATCACAGAATGGAGGTGTGTGAAGTCACAGAATGGAAGTGTGTAAAGTCACAGAGTGGAGGTGTGTGAAGTCACAGAATGGAGGTGTGTGAAGTCATAAAATGGAGGTGTGTGAAGTCACAGAATGCAGTTGTGTGAAGTCAGAATTGAGGTGTGCGAAGTCATAGAATGGAGGTGTGTGAAGTCAGAATGGAGCTGTGTGAAGTCATAGAATGGAAGTGTGTGAAGTCAGAATGGAGGTGTGTGAACAAATAGAATGGAAGTGTATGAAGTCAAAATGGAGGTGTGTGAAGTCACAGAATGAATGTGTGTGAACTCAGAAAGGAGGTGTGTAAAGTCATAGAATGGAAGTCTGTGAAGTCATAGAATGGAGGTGTGTGAAATCATAGAATGGAGGTGTGTGAAGTCACAGAATTGAGGTGTGTGAATTCAGAATGGAGGTGTGTGAAGTCAGAACGGAGGTGTGTGAAGTCAGAGAATGGAGGTGGGTGTAGTCACAATGCAGGTGTGCGAACTCATAGAATGGAGGTGTGTGAAGTCACAATGTAGGTTTCTGAAGTCATAGAATGGAGGTGTGTGAAGTCATAGAATGGAGGTGTGTGAAGTCACAGAATGGAGGTGTGTGCGGTAATAGAATGGAGGTGTGTGAAGTCACAGAATGGAGGTGTGTAAAGGCATAGAATGGAGGTGTGTGAAGTCATAGAATGGAGGTGTGTGAAGTCATAGAATGGAGGTGTGTGAAGTCACAGAGTGGAGGTGTGTGAAGTCACACTATGGAGGGGTGTGAACTCAGATTTGAGGTGTGTGAGGTCACAGAATGGAGGTGTGTGAAGTCATATAACGAGGTGTGTGAAGTCACAGAATGGAGGTGTGTGAAGACACAGAATGGAAGTGTGTGAACTCAGAGTGGGGGTGTGTGAAGTCACAGAATGGAGGTGTGTGAAGTCATAGAATGGAAGTGTGTGAAGTCATAGAATGGAGGTGTGTGAAGTCAGAATGGAGGTGTGTGAAGTCACAAATGGAGGTGTGTTAACTCAGAATGGAGGTGTGTGAGTCACAGAATGGAGGTGTGTGAAGTCAAAATTGTGATATGTGTAGTCAAAAATGGAGGTGTGTGAAGTCACAGAGTGGAGGTGTGTGAAATCAAAATAGAATTTTGTGAAGTCAAAGAAAGGAGTTGTGTGAAGTCATAGAATGGATGTGTATGAAGTCATGGAATGGAGGTTTGTCAATTCAAATATTGGAAGTGTGTGAAGTTACAGAATGGAGGTGTGTGAAGTCAGAGAAGGGAGATGTGTGAAGTCATAGATTGGAGGTGTGTGAAGTCAGAATGCAGATGTGTGAAGTCATAGAATGGAGGTGTGTGAAGTCATAGAATGGAGGTGTGTGAAGTCAAAATTGAGGTGTGTGAACTCATAGAATGGAGGTATGTGAGTTCATAGAATGGAGGTGTGTGATGTCATGGAATGGAGGTGTGTGAAGTCAAAGAATGGAGTTGTGTGTAGTCAAACAATGGAAGTGTGTGAAGTCACAGAATGGAGGTGTGTGAATTCACAGAATGGAAGTGTGTGAAGTCAAAATGGCGGTGTGTGAAGTCAAAGAATGGAGGTGTGTGAAGTCAAAGAATGGAGGTGTGTGAAGTCAAAATTGTGGTGTGTGAAGTCACAAATGGAGGTGTGTGAAGTCACAGAATGGAGGTGTGTGAAGTCAAAATGGAGGTGTGTGAAGTCAAAGAATGGAGGTCTGTGAAGTCATAGAATGGAGGTGTATGAAGTCATGGAATGGAGGTTTGTGAAGTCAAACATTGGAAGTGTGTGAAATTACAGAATGGAGGTGTGTGAAGTCATAGAATGGAGGTGTGTCAAGTCACAGAAGGGAGGTGTGTGAAGTCACAGAACGGCGATGTGTGAAGTCACAATGGAGGTGTGTGAAGTCATAGAATGGAGGTGTGTGAAGTCAAAGAATGGAGGTGTGTGAAGTCATAGAATGGAGGTGTGTGAAATCACAGATTGGAGGTGTGAGAAGTCACAGAATGGAGGTGTGTAAAGTGACAGAGTTGAGGTGTGTGAAGTCACAGAATGGAGGTGTTTGAAGTCATAGAATGGATGTGTGTGAATCACAGAATGGAGGTGTATGAAGCCAGAATAGAGGTATGCGAAGTCATAGAATGGTGGTGTGTTAAGTCAGAATGGAGCTGTGGGAATTCAAAGAATGGAGGTGTGTGAAGTCAGATTGGAGGTGTGTGAACTCTTAGAATGGAGGTATGTGAAGTCACAATGGAGGTGTGTGAAGTCATAGAATTGTGGTTTTTGAAATCACAGAATGGAGGTGTGTGGAGTCATAGAATGGAGGTGTGTGAAGTCAGATTGGAGGTGTGTGAAGTCAATGAGTGGAGGTGTGTGAACTCAGAAAAGAGTTGTGTGAAGTCATAGAATGGAGCTGTGTGAAATCATAGAATGGAGGTGTGTGAAATCATAGAATGGAGGTGTGTGAAGTCAAAGAGTGGAGGTATGTGAAATCACAGAATGGAGGTGTGTGAAGTCAGAATAGAGGTGTGCGAAGTCATAGAATGGAGGTGTGTGAAGTCAGAATGGAGCTATGTGAACTCATAGAATGGAGGTGTGTGAAGTCACAATGGAGATGTGTGAAGTCATAGAATGGTGGTTTTTGAAGTCACAGAATGGAGGTGTGTGAAGATAGATTGGAGGTATGTGAAGTCACAGAATGGAGGTGTGTCAACTCAGAAAGGAGGCATGTGAAGTCATAGAATGGAGGTGTGTGAAGTCAAAGAATGTAGGTGTGGGAAATCATAGAATGGAGGTGTGTGAAATCACAGAATTGAGGTCTGTGAAGTCAGAATGGAGGTGTGTGAATTCAAAATGGAGGTGTGTGAAGTCATAGAATGGAGGTGTGTGAAGTCACAAAATGTAGATGTGTGAAGTCAAAATGGAGGTGTGTGAAGTCAAAGAATGAACGTGTGTGAAGTCAAAATTGTGGTGTGTGAAGTCACAAATGCAGGTGTGTGAAGTCACAGAATGGAGGTGTGTGAAGTCAAAATGGAGGTGTGTGAGGTCAAAGAATGGTTGTGTGTGAAGTCATAGAATGGAGGTGTATGAAGTCATGGAATGGAGGTTTGTGACGTCAAACATTGGAAGCGTGTGAAGTTACAGTATGGAGGTGTGTGAAGTCATAGAATAGAGGTTTGTGAAGTCAGAGAATGGAGGTGTGTGAAGTGAAATTGCAGGTGTGTGAAGTCCTAGAATGGAGGTTTGTGAAGTCATAGATTGGAAGTGTGTGAAGTCATAGAATGGAGGTAGTGAAGTCATAGATTGAAAGTGTGTGGATGTCATAGTATGGAGGTGTGTGAAGTCACAGAAAGGAGGTGTGTGAATTAACAGAATGGAGTTGTATGAAGTCCCAATGGAGGTGTGTGAAGTCATAGAATGGAGGTGTGTGAAATCAAAGAATGGAGGTTTGTGAAGTCATAGAATGGATTGTGTGTGAAATCACAGAATGGAGGTGTGTGAAGTCACAGAATGGAGGTGTGTAAAGTCACAGAGTGGAGGTGTGTGAAGTCACAGAAAGGAGGTGTGTGAAGTCAGAATGGAGGTGTGTGAAGTCAGAGAATGGAGGTGGGTGAAGTCACAATGCAGCTGTGTGAACTCATAGAATGGAGGTGTGTGAAGTCACAATGTAGGTTTCTGAAGACATAGAATGGAGGTGTGTGAAGTCACAGAATGGAGGTGTGTGATGTCATAGAATGGAGGTGTGTGAAGTCACAGAATGGAGGTGTGTGAAGTCATATATTGGAGGTGTGTGAAGTCATAGAATGGAGGTGTGTGAAGTCATAGAATAAAGGTGTGTGAAGTCACAGAATGGAGGTGTGTGAAGTCACATTATGGAGGGGTGTGAACTCAGATTTGAGGTGTGTGAGGTCACAGAATGGAGGTGTGTGAAGTCATATAACGAGGTGGGTGAAGTCACAGAATGGAGGTGTGTGAAGACACAGAATGGAAGTGTGTGAACTCAGAGTGGAGGTGTGTGAAGTCCCAGAATGGAGGTGTGTGAAGTCATACAATGGAAGTGTGAGAAGTCATAGAATGGAGGTGTGTGAAGTCAGAATGGAGGTGTGTGAAGTCACAAACGGAGGTGTGTGAAGTCACAGAGTGGAGGTGTGTGAAATCAAAATGGAATTTTGTGAAGTCAAAGAAAGGAGTTGTGTGAAGTCATAGAATGGAGGTGTGTGAAGTCACAGAATGAAGGTGTGTGAACTCATAGAATGGAGGAGTGTGAATTCACAGAATGGAGGTGTGTGAACTCACAGATGGAGGTGTGTGAAGTCATAGAATGGGGGTGTGTGAAGTCACAGAATGGAGATGTGTGAAGTCACAGAATGGAGGTGTTTGAACTCAGAATGGAGGTGTGAATTCACAGAAGGGAGTTTCGTGAAGTCATAGTATGGATGTTTCTGAAGTAAGAATGAAGTTGTGTAAAGTCATAGAATGGAGGTGTGTGAAGTCAAAATGGAGGTGTGTGAATTCAAACAATGGAGGTGTGTGAAGTCAGAGAATGGAGGTGTGTGAAGTCAAAGAATAGACGATTGTGAAGTCAAAATTGTGGTGTGTGAAGTCACAAATGGAGGTGTGTGAAGTCACAGAATGGAGGTGTGTAAAGTCAAAATGGAGGTGTGTGAAGTCAAAGAATGGATGTGTGTGAAGTCATAGAATTGAGGTGTATGAAGTCATGGAATGGAGGTTTGAGAAGTCAAACATTGGAAGCGTGTGAAATTACAGAATGGAGGTGAGTGAAGTCATAGAATGGAGGTGTGTGATGTCACAGAATGGAGGTGTGTGAAGTCACGGTATGGAGGTGTGTGAAGTCACCGAATGGAGTTGTGTGAACTCAGAATGGAGGTGTGTGAATTCACAGAATGGAGGTTTGTGAAGGCATAGAATGGAGTAGTGTGAGGTCATAGAATGGATGTTTCTGAAGTAAGAATGAAGGTGTGTGAAGTCATAGAATGGAGGTGTGTGAAGTCACAGAATGGAGGTGTGTGAAGTCATAGAATGGAGGTGTGTCAACTCAGAAAGGAGGTATGTGAAGTCATATAATAGAGGTGTGTGAAGTCAAAGAATGGAGGTGTGGGAAATCATAGATTGAGGTGTATGAAGTCAGAATGGAGGTGTGTGAATTCAGAAAGGAGGTGTGTGAAGTCATAGAATGGAGGTGTGTGAAGTCACAATGCAGGTGTGTGAACTGATAGAACGTAGGTGTGTGAAGTCACAATGTAGGTGTGTGAAGTCATAGAATGGAGGTGTGTGAAGTCATAGAATGGAGGTGTGTGAAGTCACAAAATGGAGGTGTGTGAAGTCAAAATGGAGGTGTGTGAAGTCAAAGAATGGACGTGTGTGAAGTCAAAATTGTGGTGTGTGAAGTCACAAATGCAGGTGTGTGAAGTCACAGAATGGAGGTGTGTGAAGTCAAAATGGAGGTGTGTGAGGTCAAAGAATGGATGTGTGTGAAGCCATAGAATGAGGGTGCATGTAGTCATGGAATGGAGGTTTGTGACATCAAACATTGGAAGCGTGTGAAGTTACAGAATGGAGGTGTGTGAAGTCATAGAATGGAGGTGTGTGAAGTCAGACAATGGAGGTGTGTGAAGTCAGATTGCAGGTGTGTGAAGTCATAGAATGGAGGTTTGTGAAGTCATAGATTGGAAGTCTGAGAAGTCATAGAATGGAGGTTGTGAAGTCATAGATTGAAGGTGTGTGGAAGTAATAGTATGGAGGTGTGTGAAGTCACAGAAAGGAGGTGTGTGAATTCACAAAATGGAGTTGTATGAAGTCACAATGGAGGTGTGTGAAGTCATAGAATGGAGGTGTGTGAAATCAAAAAATGGAGGTTTGTGAAGTCATAGAATGTATTGTGTGTGAAATCACAGAATGGAGGTGTGTGAAGTCACAGAATGGAAGTGTGTAAAGTCACAGAGTGGAGGTGTGTGAAGTCACAGAATGGAGGTGTGTGAAGTCATAAAATGGAGGTGTGTGAAGTCACAGAATGCAGTTGTGTGAAGTCAGAATAGAGGTGTGCGAAGTCATAGAATGGAGGTGTGTGAAGTCAGAATGGAGCTGTGTGAAGTCATAGAATGGAAGTGTGTGAAGTCAGAATGGAGGTGTGTGAACAAATAGAATGGAAGTGTATGAAGTCAAAATGGAGGTGTGTGAAGTCACAGAATGAATGTGTGTGAACTCAGAAAGGAGGTGTGTAAAGTCATAGAATGGAAGTCTGTGAAGTCATAGAATGGAGGTGTGTGAAATCATAGAATGGAGGTGTGTGAAGTCACAGAATTGAGGTGTGTGAATTCAGAATGGAGGTGTGTGAAGTCAGAATGGAGGTGTGTGAAGTCAGAGAATGGAGGTGGGTGTAGTCACAATGCAGGTGTGTGAACTCATAGAATGGAGGTGTGTGAAGTCACAATGTAGGTTTCTGAAGTCATAGAATGGAGGTGTGTGAAGTCATCGAATGGAGGTGTGTGAAGTCACAGAATGGAGGTGTGTGCGGTAATAGAATTGAGGTGTGTGAAGTCACAGAATGGAGGTGTGTAAAGGCATAGAATGGAGGTGTGTGAAGTCATAGAATGGAGGTGTGTGAAGTCATAGAATGGAGGTGTGTGAAGTCACAGAGTGGAGGTGTGTGAAGTCACACTATGGAGGGTTGTGAACTCAGATTTGAGGTGTGTGAGGTCACAGAATGGAGGTGTGTGAAGTCATATAACGAGGTGTGTGAAGTCACAGAATGGAGGTGTGTGAAGACACAGAATGGAAGTGTGTGAACTCAGAGTGGGGGTGTGTGAAGTCACAGAATGGAGGTGTGTGAAGTCATAGAATGGAAGTGTGTGAAGTCATAGAATGGAGGTGTGTGAAGTCAGAATGGAGGTGTGTGAAGTCACAAATGGAGGTGTGTTAACTCAGAATGGAGGTGTGTGAGTCACAGAATGGAGGTGTGTGAAGTCAAAATTGTGATATGTGTAGTCAAAAATGGAGGTGTGTGAAGTCACAGAGTGGAGGTGTGTGAAATCAAAATAGAATTTTGTGAAGTCAAAGAAAGGAGTTGTGTGAAGTCATAGAATGGATGTGTATGAAGTCATGGAATGGAGGTTTGTGAATTCAAATATTGGAAGTGTGTGAAGTTACAGAATGGAGGTGTGTGAAGTCAGAGAAGGGAGATGTGTGAAGTCATAGATTGGAGGTGTGTGAAGTCAGAATGCAGATATGTGAAGTCATAGAATGGAGGTGTGTGAAGTCATAGAATGGAGGTGTGTGAAGTCAAAATTGAGGTGTGTGAACTCATAGAATGGAGGTATGTGAGTTCATAGAATGGAGGTGTGTGATGTCATGGAATGGAGGTGTGTGAAGTCAAAGAATGGAGTTGTGTGTAGTCAAACAATGGAAGTGTGTGAAGTCACAGAATGGAGGTGTGTGAATTCACAGAATGGAAGTGTGTGAAGTCAAAATGGCGGTGTGTGAAGTCAAAGAATGGAGGTGTGTGAAGTCAAAGAATGGAGGTGTGTGAAGTCAAAATTGTGGTGTGTGAAGTCACAAATGGAGGTGTGTGAAGTCACAGAATGGAGGTGTGTGAAGTCAAAATGGAGGTGTGTGAAGTCAAAGAATGGAGGTCTGTGAAGTCATAGAATGGAGGTGTATGAAGTCATGGAATGGAGGTTTGTGAAGTCAAACATTGGAAGTGTGTGAAATTACAGAATGGAGGTGTGTGAAGTCATAGAATGGAGGTGTGTGAAGTCACAGAAGGGAGGTGTGTGAAGTCACAGAACGGCGATGTGTGAAGTCACAATGGAGGTGTGTGAAGTCATAGAATGGAGGTGTGTGAAGTCAAAGAATGGAGGTGTGTGAAGTCATAGAATGGAGGTGTGTGAAATCACAGATTGGAGGTGTGAGAAGTCACAGAATGGAGGTGTGAAAAGTGACAGAGTTGAGGTGTGTGAAGTCACAGAATGGAGGTGTTTGAAGTCATAGAATGGATGTGTGTGAATCACAGAATGGAGGTGTATGAAGCCAGAATAGAGGTATGCGAAGTCATAGAATGGTGGTGTGTTAAGTCAGAATGGAGCTGTGGGAATTCAAAGAATGGAGGTGTGTGAAGTCAGATTGGAGGTGTGTGAACTCTTAGAATGGAGGTATGTGAAGTCACAATGGAGGTGTGTGAAGTCATAGAATTGTGGTTTTTGAAATCACAGAATGGAGGTGTGTGGAGTCATAGAATGGAGGTGTGTGAAGTCAGATTGGAGGTGTGTGAAGTCAATGAGTGGAGGTGTGTGAACTCAGAAAAGAGTTGTGTGAAGTCATAGAATGGAGCTGTGTGAAATCATAGAATGGAGGTGTGTGAAATCATAGAATGGAGGTGTGTGAAGTCAAAGAGTGGAGGTATGTGAAATCACAGAATGGAGGTGTGTGAAGTCAGAATAGAGGTGTGCGAAGTCATAGAATGGAGGTGTGTGAAGTCAGAATGGAGCTATGTGAACTCATAGAATGGAGGTGTGTGAAGTCACAATGGAGATGTGTGAAGTCATAGAATGGTGGTTTTTGAAGTCACAGAATGGAGGTGTGTGAAGATAGATTGGAGGTATGTGAAGTCACAGAATGGAGGTGTGTCAACTCAGAAAGGAGGCATGTGAAGTCATAGAATGGAGGTGTGTGAAGTCAAAGAATGTAGGTGTGGGAAATCATAGAATGGAGGTGTGTGAAATCACAGAATTGAGGTCTGTGAAGTCAGAATGGAGGTGTGTGAATTCAAAATGGAGGTGTGTGAAGTCATAGAATGGAGGTGTGTGAAGTCACAAAATGGAGATGTGTGAAGTCAAAATGGAGGTGTGTGAAGTCAAAGAATGAACGTGTGTGAAGTCAAAATTGTGGTGTGTGAAGTCACAAATGCAGGTGTGTGAAGTCACAGAATGGAGGTGTGTGAAGTCAAAATGGAGGTGTGTGAGGTCAAAGAATGGTTGTGTGTGAAGTCATAGAATGGAGGTGTATGAAGTCATGGAATGGAGGTTTGTGACGTCAAACATTGGAAGCGTGTGAAGTTACAGTATGGAGGTGTGTGAAGTCATAGAATAGAGGTTTGTGAAGTCAGAGAATGGAGGTGTGTGAAGTGAAATTGCAGGTGTGTGAAGTCCTAGAATGGAGGTTTGTGAAGTCATAGATTGGAAGTGTGTGAAGTCATAGAATGGAGGTAGTGAAGTCATAGATTGAAAGTGTGTGGATGTCATAGTATGGAGGTGTGTGAAGTCACAGAAAGGAGGTGTGTGAATTAACAGAATGGAGTTGTATGAAGTCCCAATGGAGGTGTGTGAAGTCATAGAATGGAGGTGTGTGAAATCAAAGAATGGAGGTTTGTGAAGTCATAGAATGGATTGTGTGTGAAATCACAGAATGGAGGTGTGTGAAGTCACAGAATGGAGGTGTGTAAAGTCACAGAGTGGAGGTGTGTGAAGTCACAGAAAGGAGGTGTGTGAAGTCAGAATGGAGGTGTGTGAAGTCAGAGAATGGAGGTGGGTGAAGTCACAATGCAGCTGTGTGAACTCATAGAATGGAGGTGTGTGAAGTCACAATGTAGGTTTCTGAAGACATAGAATGGAGGTGTGTGAAGTCACAGAATGGAGGTGTGTGATGTCATAGAATGGAGGTGTGTGAAGTCACAGAATGGAGGTGTGTGAAGTCATATATTGGAGGTGTGTGAAGTCATAGAATGGAGGTGTGTGAAGTCATAGAATAAAGGTGTGTGAAGTCACAGAATGGAGGTGTGTGAAGTCACATTATGGAGGGGTGTGAACTCAGATTTGAGGTGTGTGAGGTCACAGAATGGAGGTGTGTGAAGTCATATAACGAGGTGGGTGAAGTCACAGAATGGAGGTGTGTGAAGACACAGAATGGAAGTGTGTGAACTCAGAGTGGAGGTGTGTGAAGTCCCAGAATGGAGGTGTGTGAAGTCATACAATGGAAGTGTGAGAAGTCATAGAATGGAGGTGTGTGAAGTCAGAATGGAGGTGTGTGAAGTCACAAACGGAGGTGTGTGAAGTCACAGAGTGGAGGTGTGTGAAATCAAAATGGAATTTTGTGAAGTCAAAGAAAGGAGTTGTGTGAAGTCATAGAATGGAGGTGTGTGAAGTCACAGAATGAAGGTGTGTGAACTCATAGAATGGAGGAGTGTGAATTCACAGAATGGAGGTGTGTGAACTCACAGATGGAGGTGTGTGAAGTCATAGAATGGGGGTGTGTGAAGTCACAGAATGGAGATGTGTGAAGTCACAGAATGGAGGTGTTTGAACTCAGAATGGAGGTGTGAATTCACAGAAGGGAGTTTCGTGAAGTCATAGTATGGATGTTTCTGAAGTAAGAATGAAGTTGTGTAAAGTCATAGAATGGAGGTGTGTGAAGTCAAAATGGAGGTGTGTGAATTCAAACAATGGAGGTGTGTGAAGTCAGAGAATGGAGGTGTGTGAAGTCAAAGAATAGACGATTGTGAAGTCAAAATTGTGGTGTGTGAAGTCACAAATGGAGGTGTGTGAAGTCACAGAATGGAGGTGTGTAAAGTCAAAATGGAGGTGTGTGAAGTCAAAGAATGGATGTGTGTGAAGTCATAGAATTGAGGTGTATGAAGTCATGGAATGGAGGTTTGAGAAGTCAAACATTGGAAGCGTGTGAAATTACAGAATGGAGGTGAGTGAAGTCATAGAATGGAGGTGTGTGATGTCACAGAATGGAGGTGTGTGAAGTCACGGAATGGAGGTGTGTGAAGTCACCGAATGGAGTTGTGTGAACTCAGAATGGAGGTGTGTGAATTCACAGAATGGAGGTTTGTGAAGGCATAGAATGGAGTAGTGTGAGGTCATAGAATGGATGTTTCTGAAGTAAGAATGAAGGTGTGTGAAGTCATAGAATGGAGGTGTGTGAAGTCACAGAATGGAGGTGTGTGAAGTCATAGAATGGAGGTGTGTCCACTCAGAAAGGAGGTATGTGAAGTCATATAATAGAGGTGTGTGAAGTCAAAGAATGGAGGTGTGGGAAATCATAGATTGAGGTGTATGAAGTCAGAATGGAGGTGTGTGAATTCAGAAAGGAGGTGTGTGAAGTCATAGAATGGAGGTGTGTGAAGTCACAATGCAGGTGTGTGAACTGATAGAACGTAGGTGTGTGAAGTCACAATGTAGGTGTGTGAAGTCATAGAATGGAGGTGTGTGAAGTCATAGAATGGAGGTGTGTGAAGTCACAAAATGGAGGTGTGTGAAGTCAAAATGGAGGTGTGTGAAGTCAAAGAATGGACGTGTGTGAAGTCAAAATTGTGGTGTGTGAAGTCACAAATGCAGGTGTGTGAAGTCACAGAATGGAGGTGTGTGAAGTCAAAATGGAGGTGTGTGAGGTCAAAGAATGGATGTGTGTGAAGCCATAGAATGAGGGTGCATGTAGTCATGGAATGGAGGTTTGTGACGTCAAACATTGGAAGCGTGTGAAGTTACAGAATGGAGGTGTGTGAAGTCATAGAATGGAGGTGTGTGAAGTCAGACAATGGAGGTGTGTGAAGTCAGATTGCAGGTGTGTGAAGTCATAGAATGGAGGTTTGTGAAGTCATAGATTGGAAGTCTGAGAAGTCATAGAATGGAGGTTGTGAAGTCATAGATTGAAGGTGTGTGGAAGTAATAGTATGGAGGTGTGTGAAGTCACAGAAAGGAGGTGTGTGAATTCACAAAATGGACTTGTATGAAGTCACAATGGAGGTGTGTGAAGTCATAGAATGGAGGTGTGTGAAATCAAAAAATGGAGGTTTGTGAAGTCATAGAATGGATTGTGTGTGAAATCACAGAATGGAGGTGTGTGAAGTCACAGAATGGAAGTGTGTAAAGTCACAGAGTGGAGGTGTGTGAAGTCACAGAATGGAGGTGTGTGAAGTCATAAAATGGAGGTGTGTGAAGTCACAGAATGCAGTTGTGTGAAGTCAGAATAGAGGTGTGCGAAGTCATAGAATGGAGGTGTGTGAAGTCAGAATGGAGCTGTGTGAAGTCATAGAATGGAAGTGTGTGAAGTCAGAATGGAGGTGTGTGAACAAATAGAATGGAAGTGTATGAAGTCAAAATGGAGGTGTGTGAAGTCACAGAATGAATGTGTGTGAACTCAGAAAGGAGGTGTGTAAAGTCATAGAATGGAAGTCTGTGAAGTCATAGAATGGAGGTGTGTGAAATCATAGAATGGAGGTGTGTGAAGTCACAGAATTGAGGTGTGTGAATTCAGAATGGAGGTGTGTGAAGTCAGAATGGAGGTGTGTGAAGTCAGAGAATGGAGGTGGGTGTAGTCACAATGCAGGTGTGTGAACTCATAGAATGGAGGTGTGTGAAGTCACAATGTAGGTTTCTGAAGTCATAGAATGGAGGTGTGTGAAGTCATAGAATGGAGGTGTGTGAAGTCACAGAATGGAGGTGTGTGCGGTAATAGAATGGAGGTGTGTGAAGTCACAGAATGGAGGTGTGTAAAGGCATAGAATGGAGGTGTGTGAAGTCATAGAATGGAGGTGTGTGAAGTCATAGAATGGAGGTGTGTGAAGTCACAGAGTGGAGGTGTGTGAAGTCACACTATGGAGGGGTGTGAACTCAGATTTGAGGTGTGTGAGGTCACAGAATGGAGGTGTGTGAAGTCATATAACGAGGTGTGTGAAGTCACAGAATGTAGGTGTGTGAAGACACAGAATGGAAGTGT
Source organism: Megascapheus bottae (assembly GCA_024803745.1). Lineage (NCBI taxonomy): Eukaryota > Metazoa > Chordata > Mammalia > Rodentia > Geomyidae > Megascapheus > Megascapheus bottae. The sequence goes on along the minus strand of JANJXV010001180.1, from coordinate 43,111 downwards.
GTGAACTCAGAGTGGGGGTGTGTGAAGTCACAGAATGGAGGTGTGTGAAGTCATAGAATGGAAGTGTGTGAAGTCATAGAATGGAGGTGTGTGAAGTCAGAATGGAGGTGTGTGAAGTCACAAATGGAGGTGTGTTAACTCAGAATGGAGGTGTGTGAGTCACAGAATGGAGGTGTGTGAAGTCAAAATTGTGATATGTGTAGTCAAAAATGGAGGTGTGTGAAGTCACAGAGTGGAGGTGTGTGAAATCAAAATAGAATTTTGTGAAGTCAAAGAAAGGAGTTGTGTGAAGTCATAGAATGGATGTGTATGAAGTCATGGAATGGAGGTTTGTGAATTCAAATATTGGAAGTGTGTGAAGTTACAGAATGGAGGTGTGTGAAGTCAGAGAAGGGAGATGTGTGAAGTCATAGATTGGAGGTGTGTGAAGTCAGAATGCAGATGTGTGAAGTCATAGCATGGAGGTGTGTGAAGTCATAGAATGGAGGTGTGTGAAGTCAAAATTGAGGTGTGTGAACTCATAGAATGGAGGTATGTGAGTTCATAGAATGGAGGTGTGTGATGTCATGGAATGGAGGTGTGTGAAGTCAAAGAATGGAGTTGTGTGTAGTCAAACAATGGAAGTGTGTGAAGTCACAGAATGGAGGTGTGTGAATTCACAGAATGGAAGTGTGTGAAGTCAAAATGGCGGTGTGTGAAGTCAAAGAATGGAGGTGTGTGAAGTCAAAGAATGGAGGTGTGTGAAGTCAAAATTGTGGTGTGTGAAGTCACAAATGGAGGTGTGTGAAGTCACAGAATGGAGGTGTGTGAAGTCAAAATGGAGGTATGTGAAGTCAAAGAATGGAGGTCTGTGAAGTCACAGAATGGAGGTGTATGAAGTCATGGAATGGAGGTTTGTGAAGTCAAACATTGGAAGTGTGTGAAATTACAGAATGGAGGTGTGTGAAGTCATAGAATGGAGGTGTGTCAAGTCACAGAAGGGAGGTGTGTGAAGTCACAGAACGGCGATGTGTGAAGTCACAATGGAGGTGTGTGAAGTCATAGAATGGAGGTGTGTGAAGTCAAAGAATGGAGGTGTGTGAAGTCATAGAATGGAGGTGTGTGAAATCACAGATTGGAGGTGTGAGAAGTCACAGAATGGAGGTGTGTAAAGTGACAGAGTTGAGGTGTGTGAAGTCACAGAATGGAGGTGTTTGAAGTCATAGAATGGATGTGTGTGAATCACAGAATGGAGGTTTATGAAGCCAGAATAGAGGTATGCGAAGTCATAGAATGGTGGTGTGTTAAGTCAGAATGGAGCTGTGGGAATTCAAAGAATGGAGGTGTGTGAAGTCAGATTGGAGGTGTGTGAACTCTTAGAATGGAGGTATGTGAAGTCACAATGGAGGTGTGTGAAGTCATAGAATTGTGGTTTTTGAAATCACAGAATGGAGGTGTGTGGAGTCATAGAATGGAGGTGTGTGAAGTCAGATTGGAGGTGTGTGAAGTCAATGAGTGGAGGTGTGTGAACTCAGAAAAGAGTTGTGTGAAGTCATAGAATGGAGCTGTGTGAAATCATAGAATGGAGGTGTGTGAAATCATAGAATGGAGGTGTGTGAAGTCAAAGAGTGGAGGTATGTGAAATCACAGAATGGAGGTGTGTGAAGTCAGAATAGAGGTGTGCGAAGTCATAGAATGGAGGTGTGTGAAGTCAGAATGGAGCTATGTGAACTCATAGAATGGAGGTGTGTGAAGTCACAATGGAGATGTGTGAAGTCATAGAATGGTGGTTTTTGAAGTCACAGAATGGAGGTGTGTGAAGATACATTGGAGGTATGTGAAGTCACAGAATGGAGGTGTGTCAACTCAGAAAGGAGGCATGTGAAGTCATAGAATGGAGGTGTGTGAAGTCAAAGAATGTAGGTGTGGGAAATCATAGAATGGAGGTGTGTGAAATCACAGAATTGAGGTCTGTGAAGTCAGAATGGAGGTGTGTGAATTCAAAATGGAGGTGTGTGAAGTCATAGAATGGAGGTGTGTGAAGTCACAAAATGGAGATGTGTGAAGTCAAAATGGAGGTGTGTGAAGTCAAAGAATGAACGTGTGTGAAGTCAAAATTGTGGTGTGTGAAGTCACAAATGCAGGTGTGTGAAGTCACAGAATGGAGGTGTGTGAAGTCAAAATTGTGGTGTGTGAAGTCACAAATGCAGGTGTGTGAAGTCATAGAATGGAGGTGTATGAAGTCATGGAATGGAGGTTTGTGACGTCAAACATTGGAAGCGTGTGAAGTTACAGTATGGAGGTGTGTGAAGTCATAGAATAGAGGTTTGTGAAGTCAGAGAATGGAGGTGTGTGAAGTGAGATTGCAGGTGTGTGAAGTCCTAGAATGGAGGTTTGTGAAGTCATAGATTGGAAGTGTGTGAAGTCATAGAATGGAGGTAGTGAAGTCATAGATTGAAAGTGTGTGGATGTCATAGTATGGAGGTGTGTGAAGTCACAGAAAGGAGGTGTGTGAATTAACAGAATGGAGTTGTATGAAGTCCCAATGGAGGTGTGTGAAGTCATAGAATGGAGGTGTGTGAAATCAAAGAATGGAGGTTTGTGAAGTCATAGAATGGATTGTGTGTGAAATCACAGAATGGAGGTGTGTGAAGTCACAGAATGGAGGTGTGTAAAGTCACAGAGTGGAGGTGTGTGAAGTCACAGAAAGGAGGTGTGTGAAGTCAGAATGGAGGTGTGTGAAGTCAGAGAATGGAGGTGGGTGAAGTCACAATGCAGCTGTGTGAACTCATAGAATGGAGGTGTGTGAAGTCACAATGTAGGTTTCTGAAGACATAGAATGGAGGTGTGTGAAGTCACAGAATGGAGGTGTGTGATGTCATAGAATGGAGGTGTGTGAAGTCACAGAATGGAGGTGTGTGAAGTCATATATTGGAGGTGTGTGAAGTCATAGAATGGAGGTGTGTGAAGTCATAGAATAAAGGTGTGTGAAGTCACAGAATGGAGGTGTGTGAAGTCACATTATGGAGGGGTGTGAACTCAGATTTGAGGTGTGTGAGGTCACAGAATGGAGGTGTGTGAAGTCATATAACGAGGTGGGTGAAGTCACAGAATGGAGGTGTGTGAAGACACAGAATGGAAGTGTGTGAACTCAGAGTGGAGGTGTGTGAAGTCCCAGAATGGAGGTGTGTGAAGTCATACAATGGAAGTGTGAGAAGTCATAGAATGGAGGTGTGTGAAGTCAGAATGGAGGTGTGTGAAGTCACAAACGGAGGTGTGTGAAGTCACAGAGTGGAGGTGTGTGAAATCAAAATGGAATTTTGTGAAGTCAAAGAAAGGAGTTGTGTGAAGTCATAGAATGGAGGTGTGTGAAGTCACAGAATGAAGGTGTGTGAACTCATAGAATGGAGGAGTGTGAATTCACAGAATGGAGGTGTGTGAACTCACAGATGGAGGTGTGTGAAGTCATAGAATGGGGGTGTGTGAAGTCACAGAATGGAGATGTGTGAAGTCACAGAATGGAGGTGTTTGAACTCAGAATGGAGGTGTGAATTCACAGAAGGGAGTTTCGTGAAGTCATAGTATGGATGTTTCTGAAGTAAGAATGAAGTTGTGTAAAGTCATAGAATGGAGGTGTGTGAAGTCAAAATGGAGGTGTGTGAATTCAAACAATGGAGGTGTGTGAAGTCAGAGAATGGAGGTGTGTGAAGTCAAAGAATAGACGATTGTGAAGTCAAAATTGTGGTGTGTGAAGTCACAAATGGAGGTGTGTGAAGTCACAGAATGGAGGTGTGTAAAGTCAAAATGGAGGTGTGTGAAGTCAAAGAATGGATGTGTGTGAAGTCATAGAATTGAGGTGTATGAAGTCATGGAATGGAGGTTTGAGAAGTCAAACATTGGAAGCGTGTGAAATTACAGAATGGAGGTGAGTGAAGTCATAGAATGGAGGTGTGTGATGTCACAGAATGGAGGTGTGTGAAGTCACGGTATGGAGGTGTGTGAAGTCACTGAATGGAGTTGTGTGAACTCAGAATGGAGGTGTGTGAATTCACAGAATGGAGGTTTGTGAAGGCATAGAATGGAGTAGTGTGAGGTCATAGAATGGATGTTTCTGAAGTAAGAATGAAGGTGTGTGAAGTCATAGAATGGAGGTGTGTGAAGTCATAGAATGGAGGTGTGTGAAGTCTAAGAATGGAGGTATCTGAAGTCAGAATGGAGGTGTGAAGTCATCTAATAGAGGTGGGTGAAGTCATAGAAAGGAGGTGTGGGAAGTCATAGAATGGAGCAGTGTGAAGTCACAGAGTGGAGGTGAGTGAAGTCACAGATTCGAGGTCTGTGAAGTCATAGAATAGAGGTGTGTGAAGTCAGAATGGAGGTGTGTGAAGTCATAGAATGGAGGTATGTGAACTCATAGAATGGAGGTTTGTGATATCACAATGGAAATGTGTGAAGTCACAGAATGGAGGTGTGTGAAGTCATACATTGGTGTGTGAGGTCAGAATGGAGGTGTGTGAAGTCACAGAATGGAGGTGTGTGAACTCAGATTGGAGGTGTGTGAAGTCATAGATGGAGGTGTGTGACGTCATAGTATGGAGGTGTGTGAAATCATAGAATGGAGTTTTGTGAATTCACAGAATGGAGGAGTGTGAAGTCAGAATGGCGGAGTGTAAAGTCATAGAATGGGTTGTGTGAAGTTAGAATGGAGGTGTGTGAACTCATAGAATGGAGGTGTGAGAAGTCACAATGGAGGTGTGTGAAGACATAGAATGGAGGTGTGTGAAGTCACAATTTGGAGGTGTGTGAAGTCATAGAATGGATGTTTGTGAAGTAAGAATGAAGGTGTGTGAAGTCATAGAATGGAAGTGTGTGAAGTCACAGAATGGAGGTGTGTGAAGTCATAGAATGGAGCTGTGTGAATTCAGAATGGAGGTGTGTGCAGTCATAGAATGGATGTTTCTGAAGTAGGAATGAAGGTGTGTGAAGTCATAGAATGGAGGTGTGTGAAGTCAAAATATAGGTGTGTGAACTCAAAGAATGGAGGTGTGTGAACTCACAGAATGGAGGTGTGTGAAGTCATGGAATGGAGGTGTGTGAAGTCCAAGAATGGAGGTGTGTGAAGTCAAACAATGGAGGTGTGTGAAGTCACAGAATGGAGGTGTGTGAAGTCGAAATGGTGGTGTGTGAATTCACAAATGGAGGTGTGTGAAGTCAGAATGGAGCTGAGTGAAGTCATAGAATGGAGGTGGGTGAGGGCAGAATGGAAGTGTGTGAACTCGTAGAATGGAGGTGTGTGAAGTCAAAATGGAGGTGTGTGAAGTCATAGACGGGAGGTGTGTGAACTCAGATTGGAGGTGTGTGAAATCACAGAAAGCAGGTGTGTCAACTCAGAAACGAGGTGTGTGAAGTCATAGAATGGAGGTCTGTGAAGTCATAGAATCGAAGTATGTGAAATCATAGAATCGAGGTGTGTGAAATCAGAATGGAGATGTGTGAAGTCATAGAATGGAGGTGTGTGAAGTCATAGAATGGAGGTGGTAAAGTGACAGAATGGAGGTGTGTGAAGTTATAGAATGGAGGTGTTTGAAGTCACAGAATGGTGGTGTGTGAAGTCATAGAATGGAGGGGTGTGAAGTCATAGAATGGAGGTGTGTTAAGTCATAGAATGGAGGTGTTGAAGTCACAGAATGGAGGTGTGTGAAGCCACAGAATGGAGGTGTGTGAACTGAGAATGGAGGTGTGTGAAGTCACAGAATGGAGGTGTGTGAAGTCATACAATGGAGGTGTGTGAAGTCACAGAATGGAGGGGTGTGAATTCATAGAAGGGAGGTGTGTGAAGTCATAGAATGGAAGGGTGTGAAGTCACATAATGGAGGTGTGTGAAGTCACAGAATGGAGGTGTGTGAAGTCACAGAATGGAAGTGGGTGAACTCACAATGGAGGTGTGTGAAGTCACAGAATGGAGGTGTGTGAAGTCAATGAATGGACTTGTGTGAAGTCAAAATTGTGGTGTGTGAAGTCAAAGAATGGATGTGTGTGAAGTCACAGAATGGAGGTGTGTGAAGTCAAAATGGAGGTGTGTGAAGTCAAAGAATGGATGTGTTTGAAGTCATAGAATGGAGGTGTATGAAGTCATGGAATGGAGGTTTTTGAAGTCAAACATTGGAAGTGTGTGAAGTTACAGAATGGAGGTGTGTGAAGTCATAGAATGGAGGTGTGTGAAGTCAGAGAATGGAGGTGTGTGAAGTAAGAATGCAGGTGTGTGAAGTCATAGAATGGAGATGTGTGAAGTCATAGAATGGAGATGTGTGAAGTCATAGATTGGAAGGGTGTGAAGTCATAGATTGGAGGTGTGTGAAGTCACAGAGGGAGGTGTGTGAAGTCACAGAATGGAGTTCTGTGAAGTCACAGTGGAGGTGTGTGAAGTCATAGAATGGAGGTGTGTGAAGTCAAAGAATGGAGGTGTGTGAAGTCATAGAATGGAGGTGTGTGAAGTCACAGCATGGAGGTGTGTGAAGTCAGAATGGAGATGTGTGAAGTCATAGAATGGAGGTGTGTGAAGACACAATGCAGGTGTGTGAACTCATAGAATGGAGGTGGGTGAAGTCACAATGCAGGTGTGTGAAGTCATAGAATGGAGTTGTGTGAACTCAGAAAGGAGGTGTGTGAGGTCACAGAATAGAGGTGTGTGAAGTCATACAATGGAGGTGTGTGAAGTCACAGAATGGAGGTGTGTGAATTCATAGAATGGAGGTGTGTGAAGTCATAGAATGGAGGTGTGTGAAGTCACAGAATGGAGGTGTGTGAAGTAACAGAATGGACGTGTGTGAAGTCACAGAATGGAAGTGGGTGAACTCACAATGGAGGTGTTTGAAGTCACAGAAGGGAGGTGTGTGAAGTCAGAAGGGAGGTGTGTGAAGTCACAGAATGGAGATGTGTGAAGTCAGAATGGAGGTGTGTGAAGTCACAGAATGGAGGTGTGTGAAGTCAGAATGGAGCTGTGAACTCATAGAATAGAGGTGGGTGAAGTCATAGAAAGGAGTTCTGGGAAGTCATAGAATAGAGGAGTGTGAAGTCATAGAATGGAGGTGAGTGAAGTCACAGATTCGAGGTCTGTGAAGACATAGAATGGAGCTGTGTGATGTCAGAATTGAGGAGTGTGAAGTCCTAGAATGGAGGTGTGTGAACTCATAGAATGGAGGTGAGTGACGTCACAATGGAAGTGTGTGAAGTCACAGAATGGAGGTGTGTGAAGTCATATATTGGAGGTGTGTGAAGTCAGAATGGAGTTGTGTGAAGTCACAGAATGGAGATGTGTGAACTCAGAATGGAGATGTTTGAAGTCATAGATGGAGGTGTGTGACGTCACAGTATGGAGGTGTGTGAAATCATAGAATGGAATTTTGTGAATTCACAGAATGGAGCTGTGTGAAGTCAGAATGGAGGAGTGTGAAGTCATAGAATGGAGGTGTGTGAAGTCAGAATGGAGGTGTGAGAACTCATAGAATGGACGTGTGTGAAGTCACAATGGAGGTGTGTGAAGACATAGAATGGAGGTGTGTGAAGTCACAGAATGGAGGTGTGTGAAGTCATAGATTGGAGGTGTATGAAGTCATAGAATGGTGGTGTGTGAAGTCATAGAATGGATGTTTCTGAAGTAAGAATGAAGGTGTGTGAAGTCATGGAATGGAGGTGTGTGAAGTCAAAATGGAGGTGTGAGAACTCATACAATGGAGGTGTGTGAAGTCACAGAATGGAGGTGTGTGAAGTCAGAATGGAGGTGTGAAGTCATAGAATGGGGGTGGGTGAAGTCATGGAAAGGAGCTGTGGGAAGTCATAGAATGGAGAAGTGTGAAGTCATAGAGTGGAGGTGAGTGAAGTCACATATTCAAACTCTGTGAAGTCATAGAATGGAGGTTTGTGAAGTCAGAATGGAGGTGTGTGAACTCACAGAATGGAGGTGTGTGAAGTCACAATGGAGGTGTGTGAAGTCATAGAATGGAGGTATTTGAAGTCACAGAATGGAGGTGTGTGAAGTCATAGAATGGAGGTGTGTGAAGTCAGAATGGAGGTGTGTGAAGTCACAGAATGGAGGTGTGTGAAGTCACAGAATGGAGGTGTGTGAAGTCAGGGAATGGAGGTGTGTGAAGTCACAGAATGGAGGTGTGTGAACTCAGAATGAAGGTGTGTGAAGTCACAGAATGGAGGTGTGTGAAGTCCTAGAATGGAAGTGTGTGAAGTCATAGAATGGAGGTGTGTGAAGTAAGAATGGAGGTGTGTGAAGTCAGAGAATGGAGTTGTTTGAAGTCATAGAATGGAGGTGTGTGAAGTCATAGAATGGAGGTGTGTGATGTCACAGAATGGAGGTGTGTGAAGTCACGGTATGGAGGTGTGTGAAGTCACCAAATGGAGTTGTGTGAACTCAGAATGGAGGTGTGTGAATTCACAGAATGGAGGTTTGTGAAGGCATAGAATGGAGTTGTGTGAGGTCATACAATGGATGTTTCTGAAGTAAGAATGAAGGTGTGTGAAGTCATAGAATGGAGGTGTGTGAAGTAAAAGAATGGAGGTATCTGAAATCAGAATGGAGGTGTGAAGTCATCTAATAGTGGTGGGTGAAGTCATAGAAAGGAGGTGTGGGAAGTCATAGAATGGAGCAGTGTGAAGTCACAGAGTGGAGGTGAGTGAAGTCACAGATTCGAGGTCTGTGAAGTCATAGAATAGAGGTGTGTGAAGTCAGAATGGAGGTGTGTGAAGTCATAGAATGGAGGTATGTGAACTCATAGAATGGAGGTTTGTGATGTCACAATGGAAGTGTGTGAAGTCACAGAATGGAGGTGTGTGAAGTCATACATTGGTGTGTGAGGTCAGAATGGAGGTGTGTGAAGTCACAGAATGGAGGTGTGTGAACTCAGATTGGAGGTGTGTGAAGTCATAGATGGAGCTGTGTGACGTCATAGTATGGAGGTGTGTAAAATCATAGAATGGAGTTTTGTGAATTCACAGAATGGAGGAGTGTGAAGTCAGAATGGCGGAGTGTGAAGTCATAGAATGGAGTTGTGTGAAGTTAGAACGGAGGTGTGTGAACTCATAGAATGGAGGTGTGAGAAGTCACAATGGAGGTGTGTGAAGACATAGAATGGATGTGTGTGAAGTCACAAATTGGAGGTGTGTGAAGTCATAGAATGGAGGTGTGTGAAGTCATAGAATGGATGTTTGTGAAGTAAGAATGAAGGTGTGTGAAGTCATAGAATGGAAGTGTGTGAAGTCACAGAATGGAGGTGTGTGAAGTCATAGAATGGAGCTGTGTGAATTCAGAATGGAGGTGTGTGCAGTCATAGAATGGATGTTTCTGAAGTAGGAATGAAGGTGTGTGAAGTCAAAGAATGGAGGTGTGTGAAGTCAAAATGGAGGTGTGTGAACTCAAAGAATGGAGGTGTGTGAACTCATAGATTGGAGGTGTGTGAAGTCATGGAATGGAGGTGTGTGAAGTCCAAGAATGGAGGTGTGTGAAATCAAACAATGGAGGTGTGTGAAGTCACAGAATGGAGGTGTGTGAAGTCACAGAATGGAGGTGTGTGAAGTCACAGAATGGAGGTGTGTGAAGTCACAGAATGGAGGTGTGTGAAGTCGAAATGGTGGTGTGTGAATTCACAAATGGAGGTGTGTGAAGTCAGAATGGAGCTGAGTGAAGTCATAGAATGGAGTTGGGTGAGGGCAGAATGGAAGTGTGTGAACTCGTAGAATGGAGGTGTGTGAAGTCAAAATGGAGGTGTGTGAAGTCATAGAATGGTGGTTTTTGATGTCAAAGAATGGAGGTGTGTGAAGTCATAGACGGGAGGTGTGTGAACTCAGATTGGAGGTGTGTGAAATCACAGAAAGCAGGTGTGTCAACTCAGAAACGAGGTGTGTGAAGTCATAGAATGGAGGTGTGTGAAGTCACAGAATCGAAGTATGTGAAATCATAGAATTGAGGTGTGTGAAATTAGAATGGAGATGTGTGAAGTCACAATGCAGGTGTGTGAACACATAGAATTGAGGTGGGTGAAGTCACAATGCAGGTGTGTGAAGTCATAGAATGGAGGTGTGTGAAGTCATAGAATGGAGGTGATAAAGTGACAGAATGGAGGTGTGTGAAGCTATAGAATGGAGGTGTGTGAAGTCACAGAATGGTGGTGTGTGAAGTCATAGAATGGAGGGTGTGAAGTCATAGAATGGAGGTGTGTTAAGTGATAGAATGGAGGTGTGGAAGTCACAGAATGGAGGTGTGTGAAGTCACAGAATGGAGGTGTGTGAACTGAGAATGGAGGTGTGTGAAGTCACAGAATGGAGGTGTGTGAAGTCATACAATGGAGGTGTGTGAAGTCACAGAATGGAGGGGTGTGAATTCATAGAAGGGAGGTGTGTGAAGTCATAGAATGGAGGGGTGTGAAGTCACATAATGGAGGTGTGTGAAGTCACAGAATGGAGGTGTGTGAAGTCACAGAATGTAAGTGGGTGAACTCACAATGGAGGTGTGTGAAGTCACAGAATGGAGGTGTGTGAATTCATAGAAGGGAGGTGTGTGAAGTCATAGAATGGAGGTGTGTGAAGTCACAGAATGGAAGTGTGTGAAGTCAAAATGGAGGTGTGTGAAGTCAGAGAATGGAGGTGTGTGAAGTCAATGAATGGACTTGTGTGAAGTCAAAATTGTGGTGTGTGAAGTCAAAGAATGGATGTGTGTGAAGTCACAGAATGGAGGTGTGTGAAGTCAAAATGGAGGTGTGTGAAGTCAAAGAATGGATGTGTTTGAAGTCATAGAATGGAGGTGTATGAAGTCATGGAATGGAGGTTTGTGAAGTCAAACATTGGAAGTGTGTGAAGTTACAGAATGGAGGTGTGTGAAGTCATAGAATGGAGGTGTGTGAAGTCAGAGAATGGAGGTGTGTGAAGTCAGAAAGCAGGTGTGTGAAGTCATAGAATGGAGATGTGTGAAGTCATAGAATGGAGGTGTGTGAAGTCATAGATTGGAAGGGTGTGAAGTGATAGATTGGAGGTGTGTGAAGTCACAGAGGGAGGTGTGTGAAGTCACAGAATGGAGTTCTGTGAAGTCACAGTGGAGGTGTGTGAAGTCATAGAATGGAGGTGTGTGAAGTCAAAGAATGGAGATGTGTGAAGTCTTAGAATGGAGGTGTGTGAAGTCACAGCATGGAGGTGTGTGAAGTCAGAATGGAGATGTGTGAAGTCATAGAATGGAGGTGTGTGAAGACACAATGCAGGTGTGTGAACTCATAGAATGGAGGTGGGTGAAGTCACAATGCAGGTGTGTGAAGTCATAGAATGGAGTTGTGTGAACTCAGAAAGGAGCTGTGTGAAGTAACAGAATAGAAGTGTGTGAAGTCATACAATGGAGGTGTGTGAAGTCACAGAATGGAGGTGTGTGAATTCATAGATTGGAGGTGTGTGAAGTCATAGAATGGAGGTGTGTGAAGTCACAGAATGGAGGTGTGTGAAGTAACAGAATGGAGGTGTGTGAAGTCACAGAATGGAAGTGGGTGAACTCACAATGGAGGAGTTTGAAGTCACAGAATAGAGGTGTGTGAAGTCAGAATGGAGGTGTGTGAAGTCACAGAATGGAGGTGTGTGAAGTCACAGAATGGAGGTGTGTGAAGTCAGGGAATGGAGGTGTGTGAAGTCACAGAATGGAGGTGTGTGAACTCAGAATGAAGGTGTCTGAAGTCACAGAATTGAGGTGTGTGAAGTCCGAGAATGGAAGTGTGTGAAGTCATAGAATGGAGGTGTGTGAAGTAAGAATGGAGGTGTGTGAAGTCAGAGAATGGAGTTGTTTGAAGTCATAGAATGGAGGTGTGTGAAGTCATAGAATGGAGGTGTGTGAAGTCACAGAATGGAGGTGTGTGAAGTCACGGAATGGAGGTGTGAAGTCACAGAATGGAGGTGTGTGAACTCAGAATGCAGGTGAGAGAAGTCACAGAATGGAGATGTGTGAAGTCATAGAATGGAAGTGTGTGAAGTCATAGAGTGGAGGTTTGTGAAGTCATAGAATGGAGGTGTGTGAAGTCACAGAATGGAGGTGTGTGAAGTCAGAATGGAACTGTGAACTCATAGTATAGAGGTGGGTGAAGTCATAGAAAGGAGTTGTGGGAAGTCATAGAATAGAGGAGTGTAAAGTCATAGAATGGAGGTGAGTGAAGTCACAGATTCGAGGTCTGTGAAGACATAGAATGGAGCTGTGTGATGTCAGAATTGAGGAGTGTGAAGTCCTAGAATGGACGTGTGTGAACTCATAGAATGGAGGTGTGTGGCGTCACAATGGAAGTGTGTGAAGTCACAGAATGGAGGTGTGTGAAGTCATATATTGGAGGTGTGTGAAGTCAGAATGGAGTTGTGTGAAGTCACAGAATGGAGGTGTGTGAACTCAGAATGGAGGTGTTTGAAGTCATAGATGGAGGTGTGTGAAGTCACAGTATGGAGGTGTGTGAAATCATAGAATGGAATTTTGTGAATTCACAGAATGGAGCTGTGTGAAGTCAGAATGGAGGAGTGTGAAGTCATAGAATGGAGGTGTGTGAAGTCAGAATGGAGGTGTGTGAACTCATAGGATGGACGTGTGTGAAGTCACAATGGAGGTGTTTGAAGACATAGAATGGAGGTGTGTGAAATCACAGAATGGAGGTGTGTGAAGTCATAGAATGGAGGTGTGTGAAGTCATAGAATGGTGGTGTGTGAAGTCATAGAATGGATGTTTCTGAAGTAAGAATGAAGGTGTGTGAAGTCATGGAATAGAGGTGTTTGAAGTCAAAATGGAGGTGTGTGAACTCATAGAATGGAGGTGTGTGAAGTCACAGAATGGAGGTGTGTGAAGTCAGAATGGAGGTGTGAAGTCATAGAATGGGGGTGGGTGAAGTCATGGAAAGGAGGTGTGGGAAGTCATAGAATGGAGAAGTGTGAAGTGATAGAGTGGAGGAGAGTGAAGTCACACATTCAAAGTCTGTGAAGTCATAGAATGGAGGTTTGTGAAGTCAGAATGGAGGTGTGTGAACTCATAGAATGGAGGTGTTTGAAGTCACAATGGAGGTCTGTGAAGTCATAGAATGGAGGTATTTGAAGTCACAGAATGGAGGTGTGTGAAGTAACAGAATGGAGGTGTGTGAAGTCAGGGAATGGAGGTGTGTGAAGTCACAGAATGGAGGTGTGTGAATTCAGAATGAAGGTGTGTGAAGTCACAGAATGGAGGTGTGTGAAGTCCTAGAATGGAAGTGTGTGAAGTCATAGAATGGAGGTGTGTGAAGTAAGAATGGAGGGGTGTGAAGTCAGAGAATGGAGGTGTTTGAAGTCATAGAATGGAGGTGTGTGAAGTCATAGAATGGAGGTGTGTGAAGTCACAGAATGGAGGTGTGTGAAGTCACGGAATGGAGGTGTGTGAAGTCACAGAATGGAGGTGTGTGAACTCAGAATGGAGGTGTGAGAAGTCACAGAATGGAGATGTGTGAAGTCATAGAATGGAAGCGTGTGAACTCATAGAATGGATGTTTGTGAAGTAAGAATGGAGGTGTGTGAGGTCATAGAATGGATGTTTCTGAAGTAAGAATGAAGGTGTGTGAAGTCATAGAATGGAGGTGTGTGAAGTCATAGAATGGCGGTGTGTGAAGTCAAAGAATGGAGGTATCTGAAGTCAGAATGGAGGTGTGAAGTCATCTAATAGAGGTGGGTGAAGTCATAGAAAGGAGGATGGGAAGTCATAGAATGGAGCAGTGTGAAGTCACAGAGTGGAGGTGAGTGAAGTCACAGATTCGAGGTCTGTGAAGTCATAGAATAGAGGTGTGTGAAGTCAGAATGGAGGGGTGTGAAGTCATAGAATGGAGGTATGTGAACTCATAGAATGGAGGTTTGTGATGTCACAATGGAAGTGTGTGAAGTCACAGAATGGAGGTGTGTGAAGTCATACATTGGTGTGTGAGGTCAGAATGGAGGTGTGTGAAGTCACAGAATGGAGGTGTGTGAACTCAGATTGGAGGTATGTGAAGTCATAGATGGAGGTGTGTGACGTCATAGTATGGAGGTGTGTGAAATCATAGAATGGAGTTTTGTGAATTCACAGAATGGAGGAGTGTGAAGTCAGAATGGTGGAGTGTGAAGTCATAGAATGGAATTGTGTGAAGTGAGAATGGAGGTGTGTGAACTCATAGAATGGAGGTGTGAGAAGTCAAAATGGAGGTGTGTGAAGACGTAGAATGGAGGTGTGTGAAGTCACAAATTGGAGGTGTGTGAAGTCATAGAATGGAGGTGTGTGAAGTCATAGAGTGGATGTTTGTGAAGTAAAAATGAAGGTGTGTGAAGTCATAGAATGGAAGTGTGTGAAGTCACAGAATGTAGGTGTGGGAAGTCATAGAATGGAGCTGTGTGAATTCAGAATGGAGGTGTGTACAGTCATAGAATGGATGTTTCTGAAGTAGGAATGAAGGTGTGTGAAGTCATAGAATGGAGGTGTGTGAAGTCAAAATGGAGGTGTGTGAACTCAAAGAATGGAGGTGTGTGAACTCATAGAATGGAGGTGTGTGAAGTCATGGAATGGAGGTGTGTGAAGTCCAAGAATGGAGGTGTGTGAAGTCAAACAATTGAGGTGTGTGAAGTCACAGAATGGAGGTGTGTGAAGTCACAGAATGGAGGTGTGTGAAGTCACAGAATGGAGGTGTGTGAAGTCACAGAATGGAGGTGTGTGAGGTCAAAATATTGGTGTGTGAATTCACAAATGGAGGTGTGTGAAGTCAGAATGGAGCTGCGTGAAGTCATAGAATGGAGGTGGGTGAGGGCAGAATGGAAGTGTGTGAACTCGTAGAATGGAGGTGTGTGAAGTCAAAATGGAGGTGTGTGAAGTCATAGAATGGTTCTTTTTGATGTCAAAGAATGGAGGTGTGTGAAGTCATAGACGGGAGGTGTGTGAACTCAGATTGGAGGTGTGTGAAATCACAGAAAGCAGGTGTCTCAACTCAGAAACGAGGTTTGTGAAGTCATAGAAGGGAGGTGTGTGAAGTCACAGAATGGAAGTTTGTGAAGTCAAAATGGAGGTGTGTGAAGTCAGAGAATGGAGGTGTGTGAAGTCAATAAATGGACTTGTGTGAAGTCAAAATTGTGGTGTGTGAACTCACAGAATGGATGTGTGTGAAGTCACAGAATGGAGGTGTGTAAAGTCAAAATGGAGGTGTGTAAAGTCAAAGAATGGATGTGTTTGAAGTCATAGAATGGAGGTGTATGAAGTCGTGGAATGGAGGTTTGTGAAGTCAAACATTGGAAGTTTGTGAAGTTACAGAATGGAGGTGTGTGAAGTCATAGAATGGAGGTGTGTGAAGTCAGAGAATGGAGTGTGTGAAGTCAGAATGCAGGTGTGTGAAGTCATAGAATGGAGATGTGTGAAGTCATAGAATGGAGGTGTGTGAAGTCATTGATTGGAAGTGTGTGAAGTCATAGATTGGAGGTGTGTGAAGTCACAGAGGGAGGTGTGTGAAGTCACAGAATGGAGTTCTGTGAAGTCACAGTGGAGGTGTGTGAAGTCATAGAATGGAGGTGTGTGAATTCAAAGAATGGAGATGTGTGAAGTCATAGAATGGAGGTGTGTGAAGTCACAGCATGGAGGTGTGTGAAGTCAGAATGGAGATGTGTGAAGTCATAGAATGGAGGTGTGTGAAGACACAATGCAGGTGTGTGAACTCATAGAATGGAGGTGGGTGAAGTCACAATGCAGGCGTGTGAAGTCATAGAATGGAGTTGTGTGAACTCAGAAAGGAGGTGTGTGAAGTCACAGAATAGAGGTGTGTGAAGTCATACAATATAGGTGTGTGAAGTCACAGAATGGAGGTGTGTGAATTCATAGAATGGAGGTGTGTGAAGTCATAGAATGGAGGTGTGTGAAGTCACAGAATAGAGGTGTGTGAAGTAACAGAATGGAGGTGTGTGAAGTCACAGAATGGAAGTGGGTGAACTCACAATGGAGGTGTTTGAAGTCACAGAAGGGAGGTGTGTGAAGTCAGAAGGGAGGTGTGTGAAGTCACAGAATAGAGATGTGTGAACTCAGAATGGAGGTGTGTGAATTCACAGAATGGAGGTTTGTGAAGGCATAGAATGGAGTTGTGTGAGGTCATAGAATGGATGTTTCTGAAGTAAGAATGAAGGTGTGTGAAGTCATAGAATGGAGTTGTGTGAAGTCATAGAATGGAGGTGTGTGAAGTCAAAGAATGGAGGTATCTGAAGTCAGAATGGAGGTGTGAAGTCATCTAATAGAGGTGGGTGAAGTCATAGAAAGGAGGTGTGGGAAGTCATAGAATGGAGCAGTGTGAAGTCACAGAGTGGAGGTGAGTGAAGTCACAGATTCTAGGTCTGTGAAGTCATAGAATAGAGGTGTGTGAAGTCAGAATGGAGGTGTGTGAAGTCATAGAATGGAGGTATGTGAACTCATAGAATGGAGGTTTGTGATGTCACAATGGAAGTGTGTGAAGTCACAGAATGGAGGTGTGTGAAGTCATACATTGGTGTGTGAGGTCAGAATGGAGGTGTGTGAAGTCACAGAATGGAGGTGTGTGAAATCAGATTGCAGGTGTGTGAAGTCATAGATGGAGGTGTGTGACGTCATAGTATGGAGGTGTGTGAAATCATAGAATGGAGTTTTGTGAATTCACAGAATGGAGGAGTGTGAAGTCAGAATGGCGGAGTGTGAAGTCATAGAATGGAGGTGTGAGAACTCACAATGGAGGTGTGTGAAGACATAGAATGGAGGTGTGTGAAGTCACAAATTGGAGGTGTGTGAAGTCATAGAATGGAGGTGTGTGAAGTCATAGAATGGATGTTTGTGAAGTAAGAATGAAGGTGTGTGAAGTCACAGAATGGAAGTGTGTGAAGTCACAGAATGGAGGTGTGTGAAGTCATAGAATGGAGCTGTGTGAATTCAGAATGGAGGTGTGTGCGGTCATAGAATGGATGTCTCTGAAGTAGGAATGAAGGTGTGTGAAGTCATAGAATGGAGGTGTGTGAAGTCAAAATGGAGGTGTGTGAACTCAAAGAATGGAGGTGTGTGAACTCATAGAATGGAGGTGTGTGACGTCATGGAATGGAGGTGTGTGAAGTCCAAGAATGGAGGAGTGTGAAGTCAAACAATGGCGGTGTGTGAAGTCACAGAATGGAGGTGTGTGAAGTCACAGAATGCAGGTGTGTGAAGTCACAGAATGGAGGTGTGTGAAGTCAAAATGGTGGTGTGTGAATTCACAAATGGAGGTGTGTGAAGTCAGAATGGAGCTGAGTGAAGTCATAGAATGGAGGTGGGTGAGGGCAGAATGGAAGTGTGTGAACTCGTAGAATGGAGGTGTGTGAAGTCAAAATGGAGGTGTGTGAAGTCATAGAATGGTGGTTCTTGATGTGAAAGAATGGAGGTGTGTGAAGTCATAGACAGGAGGTGTGTGAACTCAGATTCTAGGTGTGTGAAATCACAGAAAGCAGGTGTGTCAACTCAGAAACGAGGTGTGTGAAGTCATAGAATGGAGGTGTGTGAAGTCATAGAATCGAAGTATGTGAAATCATAGAATGGAGGTGTGTGAAATCAGAATGGAGATGTGTGAAGTCATAGAATGGAGGTGTGTGAAGTCACAATGCAGGTGTGTGAACACATAGAATTGAGGTGGGTGAAGTCACAATGCAGGTGTGTGAAGTCATAGAATGGAGGTGTGTGAAGTCATAGAATGGAGGTGGTAAAGTGACAGAATGGAGGTGTGTGAAGTTATAGAATGGAGGTGTGTGAATTCACAGAATGGTGGTGTGTGAAGTCATAGAATGGAGGGGTGTGAAGCCATAGAATGGAGGTGTGTTAAGTCAAGGAATGGAGGTGTGGAAGTCACAGAATGGAGGTGTGTGAAGTCACAGAATGGAGGTGTGTGAACTGAGAATGGAGGTGTGTGAAGTCACAGAATGGAGGTGTGTGAATTCATAGAAGGGAGGTGTGTGAAGTCATAGAATGGAGGGGTGTGAAGTCACATAATGGAGGTGTGTGAAGTCACAGAATGGAGGTGTGTGAAGTCATAGAATGGAGCTGTGTGAATTCAGAATGGAGGTGTGTGCGGTCATAGAATGGATGTCTCTGAAGTAGGAATGAAGGTGTGTGAAGTCATAGAATGGAGGTGTGTGAAGTCAAAATGGAGGTGTGTGAACTCAAAGAATGGAGGTGTGTGAACTCATAGAATAGAGGTGTGTGACGTCATGGAATGGAGGTGTGTGAAGTCCAAGAATGGAGGAGTGTGAAGTCAAACAATGGCGGTGTGTGAAGTCACAGAATGGAGGTGTGTGAAGTCACAGAATGCAGGTGTGTGAAGTCACAGAATGGAGGTGTGTGAAGTCAAAATGGTGGTGTGTGAATTCACAAATGGAGGTGTGTGAAGTCAGAATGGAGCTGAGTGAAGTCATAGAATGGAGGTGGGTGAGGGCAGAATGGAAGTGTGTGAACTCGTAGAATGGAGGTGTGTGAAGTCAAAATGGAGGTGTGTGAAGTCATAGAATGGTGGTTCTTGATGTGAAAGAATGGAGGTGTGTGAAGTCATAGACAGGAGGTGTGTGAACTCAGATTCTAGGTGTGTGAAATCACAGAAAGCAGGTGTGTCAACTCAGAAACGAGGTGTGTGAAGTCATAGAATGGAGGTGTGTGAAGTCATAGAATCGAAGTATGTGAAATCATAGAATGGAGGTGTGTGAAATCAGAATGGAGATGTGTGAAGTCATAGAATGGAGGTGTGTGAAGTCACAATGCAGGTGTGTGAACACATAGAATTGAGGTGGGTGAAGTCACAATGCAGGTGTGTGAAGTCATAGAATGGAGGTGTGTGAAGTCATAGAATGGAGGTGGTAAAGTGACAGAATGGAGGTGTGTGAAGTTATAGAATGGAGGTGTGTGAATTCACAGAATGGTGGTGTGTGAAGTCATAGAATGGAGGGGTGTGAAGCCATAGAATGGAGGTGTGTTAAGTCAAGGAATGGAGGTGTGGAAGTCACAGAATGGAGGTGTGTGAAGTCACAGAATGGAGGTGTGTGAACTGAGAATGGAGGTGTGTGAAGTCACAGAATGGAGGTGTGTGAATTCATAGAAGGGAGGTGTGTGAAGTCATAGAATGGAGGGGTGTGAAGTCACATAATGGAGGTGTGTGAAGTCACAGAATGGAGGTGTGTGAAGTCACAGAATGGAAGTGGGTGAACTCACAATGGAGGTGTGTGAAGTCACAGAATGGAGGTGTGTGAAGTCATAGAAGGGAAGTGTGTGAAGTCATAGAATGGAGGTGTGTGAAGTCACAGAATGGAAGTGTGTGAAGTCAAAATAGAGGTGTGTGAAGTCAGAGAATGGAGGTGTGTGAAGTCAATGAATGGAGGTGTATGAAGTCATGGAATGGAGGTTTGTGAAGTCAAACATTGGAAGTGTGTGAAGTTACAGAATGGAGGGGTGTGAAGTCATAGAATGGAGGTGTGTGAAGTCACAGAATGGAGGTGTGTGAAGTCAAAATGGAGGTGTGTGAAGTCAAAGAATGGATGTGTTTGAAGTCATAGAATGGAGGTGTATGAAGTCATGGAATGGAGGTTTGTGAAGTCAAACATTGGAAGTGTGTGAAGTTACAGAATGGAGGGGTGTGAAGTCATAGAATGGAGATGTGTGAAGTCATAGAATGGAGGTGTGTGAAGTCATTGATGGGAAGTGTGTGAAGTCAGAGATTGGAGGTGTGTGAAGTCACAGAGGGAGGTGTTTGAAGTCACAGAATGGAGTTCTTTGAAGTCACAGTGGAGGTGTGTGAAGTCATAGAATGGAGGTGTGTGAAGTCAAAGAATGGAGGTGTGTGAAGTCATAGAATGGAGGTGTGTGAAGTCACAGCATGGAGGTGTGTGAAATCAGAATGGAGATGTGTGAAGACATAGAATGGAGGTGTGTGAAGACACAATGCAGGTGTGTGAACTCATAGAATGGAGGTGGGTGAAGTCACAATGCAGGTGTGTGAAGTCATAGAATGGAGTTGTGTGAACTCAGAAAGGAGGTGTGTGAAGTCACAGAATAGAGGTGTGTGAAGTCATACAATGGAGGTGTGTGAAGTCACAGAATGGAGGTGTGTGAAGTCATAGAATGGAGGTGTGTGAAGTCACAGAATGGAGGTGTGTGAAGTAATAGAATGGAGGTGTGTGAAGTCACAGAATGGAAGTGGGTGAACTCACAATGGAGGTGTTTGAAGTCACAGAAGGGAGGTGTGTGAAGTCAGAAGGGAGGTGTGTGAAGTCACAGAATGGAGATGTGTGAACTCAGAATGGAGGTGTGGGAAGTCACAGAATGGAGGTTTGTGAAGTCATAGAATGGAGGTTTGTGAGTTCATAGAATGGATGCTTCTGAAGTAAGAATGAAGGTGTGTGAAGTCATAGAATGGAGGTGTGTGAAGTCATAGAATGGAGGTGTGTGAAGTCACAGAATGGAGGTGTGTGAAGTCAGAATGGAGCTGTGAAGTCATAGAATAGAGGTGGGTGAAGTCATAGAAAGGAGTTGTGGGAAGTAATAGAATAGAGGAGTGTGAAGTCATAGAATGGAGGTGAGTGAAGTCACAGATTCGAGGTCTGTGAAGACATAGAATGGAGCTGTGTGATGTCAGAATTGAGGAGTGTGAAGTCCTAGAATGGACGTGTGTGAACTCATAGAATGGAGGTGTGTGACGTCACAATGGAAGTGTGTGAAGTCACAGAATGGAGGTGTGTGAAGTCATATATTGGAGGTGTGTGAAGTCAGAATGGAGTTGTGTGAAGTCACAGAATGGAGGTGTGTGAACTCAGAATGGAGGTGTTTGAAGTCATAGATGGAGGTGTGTGAAGTCACAGTATGGAGGTGTGTGAAATCATAGAATGGAATTTTGTGAATTCACAGAATGGAGCTGTGTGAAGTCAGAATGGAGGAGTGTGAAGTCATAGAATGGAGGTGTGTGAAGTCACAATGGAGGTGTATGAACTCATAGAATGGACGTGTGTGAAGTCACAATGGAGGTGTGTGAAGACATAGAATGGAGGTGTGTGAAGTCACAGAATGGAGGAGTGTGAAGTCATAGAATGGAGGTGTGTGAAGTCATAGAATGGTGGTGTGTGAAGTCATAGAATGGATGTTTCTGAAGTAAGAATGAAGGTGTGTGAAGCCATGGAATGGAGGTGTGTGAAGTCAAAATGGAGGTGTGTGAACTCATACAATGGAGGTGTGTGAAGTCACAGAATGGAGGTGTGTGAAGTCAGAATGGAGGTGTGAAGTCATAGAATGGGGGTGGGTGAAGTCATGGAAAGGAGCTGTGGGAAGTCATAGAATGGAGAAGTGTGAAGTCATAGAGTGGAGATGAGTGAAGTCACATATTCAAAGTCTGTGAAGTCATAGAATGGAGGTTTGTGAAGTCAGAATGGAGGTGTGTGAACTCATAGAATGGAGGTGTGTGAAGTCACAATGGAGGTGTGTGAAGTCAAAGAATGGAGGTATTTGAAGTCACAGAAAGGAGGTGTGTGAAGTCATAGAATGGAGGTGTGTGAAGTCAGAATGGAGGTGTGTGAAGTCACAGAATGGAGGTGTGTGAAGTCAGGGGATGGAGGTGTGTGAAGTCACAGAATGGAGGTGTGTGAACACAGAATGAAGGTGTGTGAAGTCACAGAATGGAGGTATGTGAAGTCCTAGAATGGAAGTGTGTGAAGTCATAGAATGGAGGTGTGTGAAGTAAGAATGTAGGTGTGTGAAGTCAGAGAATGGAGGTGTTTGAAGTCATAGAATGGAGGTGTGTGAAGTCATAGAATGGAGGTGTGTGAAGTCACAGAATGGAGGTGTGTGAAGTCACGGTATGGAGGTGTGTGAAGTCACAGAATGGAGGTGTGTGAACTCAGAATGGAGGTGTGAGAAGTCACAGAATGGAGGTGTGTGAAGTCATAGAATGGAGGTGTGTGAAGTCAAAGAATGGAGGTATCTGAAGTCAGAATGGAGGTGTGAAGTCATCTAATAGAGGTGGGTGAAGTCATAGAAAGGAGGTGTGGGAAGTCATAGAATGGAGCAGTGTGAAGTCATAGAGTGGAGGTGAGTGAAGTCACAGATTCGAGGTCTGTGAAGTCATAGAATAGAGGTGTGTGAAGTCAGAATGGAGGTGTGTGAAGTCATAGAATGGAGGTATGTGAACTCATAGAATGGAGGTTTGTGATGTCACAATGGAAGTGTGTGAAGTCACAGAATGGAGTTGTGTGAAGTCAGAATTTAGATGTGTGAAGTCATGGAATGGAGGTGTGTGAAGTCACAGAATGGAGGTGTGTGAACTCAGATTGGAGGTGTGTGAAGTCATAGATGGAGGTGTGTGACGTCATAGTATGGAGGTGTGTGAAATCATAGAATGGAGTTTTGTGAATTCACAGAATGAAAGAGTGTGAAGTCAGAATGGCGAAGTGTGAAGTCATAGAATGGAGGTGTGTGAAGTTAGAATGGAGGTGTGTGAACTCATAGAACGGAGGTGTGTGAAGTCATCATGGAGGTGTGTGAAGACATAGAATGGAGGTATGTGAAGTCACAGAATGGAGGTTTGTTAAGTCAAAATGGTGGTGTGTGAATTCACAAATGGAGTTGTGTGAAGTCAGAATGGAGCTGAGTGCAGTCTAGAATGGAGGTGGGTGAGGGCAGAATGGAAGTGTGTGAACTCGTAGAATGGAGGTGTGTGAAGTCAAAATGGAGGTGTGTGAAGTCATAGAATGGTGGTTTTTGATGTCAAGGAATGGAGGTGTGTGAAGTCATAGACGGAAGGTGTGTGAACTCAGATTGGAGGTGTGTGAAATCACAGAAAGCAGGTGTGTCAACTCAGAAACGAGGTGTGTGAAGTCATAGAATGGAGGTGTGTGAAGTCATGGAATCGAAGTATGTGAAATCATAGAATGGAGGTTTGTGAAGTCAGAATGGAGATGTGTGAAGTCATAGAATGGAGGTGTGTGAAGTCACAATGCAGGTGTGTGAACTCATAGAATTGAGGTGGGTGAAGTCACAATGCAGGTGTGTGAAGTCTTAGAATGGAGGTGTGTGAAGTCATAGAATGGAGGTGGTGAAGTGACAGAATGGAGGTGTGTGAAGTTATAAAATGTAGGTGTGTGAAGTCACAGAATGATGGTGTGTGAAGTCATACAATGGAGGGGTGTGAAGTCATAGAATGGAGGTGTGTTAAGTCATAGAATGGAGGTGTGGAAGTCACAGAATGGAGGTGTGTGAAGTCACAGAATGGAGGTGTGTGAACTGAGAATGGAGATGTGTGAAGTCACAGAATGGAGGTGGGTGAAGTCATACAATGGACGTGTGTGAAATCACAGAATGGAGGGGTGTGAATTCATAGAAGGGAGGTGTGTGAAGTCATAGAATGGAGGGGTGTGAAGTCACATAATGTAGGTGTGTGAAGTCACAGAATGGAGGTGTGTGAAGTCACAGAATGGAAGTGGGTGAACTCACAATGGAGGTGTGTGAAGTCACAGAATGGAGGTGTGTGAATTCATAGAAGGGAGGTGTGTGAAGTCATAGAATGGAGGTGTGTGAAGTCACAGAATGGAAGTGTTTGAAGTCAAAATGGAGGTGTGTGAAGTCAGAGAATGGAGGTGTGTGAAGTCAATGAATGGACTTGTGTGAAGTCAAATTGTGGTGTGTGAAGTCAAAGAATGGATGTGTGTGAAGTCACAGAATGGAGGAGTGTGAAGTCAAAATGGAGGTGTGTGAAGTCAAAGAATGGATGGGTTTGAAGTCATAGAATGGAGGTGTATGAAGTCATGGAATGGAGGTTTGTGAAGTCAAATATTGGAAGTGTGTGAAGTTGCAGAATGGAGGTGTGTGAAGTCATAGAATGGAGGTGTGTGAAGTCAGAGAATGGAGGTGTGTGAAGTCAGAATGCAGGTGTGTGAAGTCATAGAATGGAGATGTGTGAAGTTATAGAATGGAGGTGTGAGAAGTCATTGATTGGAAGTGTGTGAAGTCATAGATTGGAGGTGTGTGAAGTCACAGAGGGAGGTGTGTGAAGTCACAGAATGGAGTTCTGTGAAGTCACAGTGGAGGTGTGTGAATCATAGAATGGAGGTGTGTGAAGTCAAAGAATGGAGGTGTGTGAAGTCATAGAATGGAGGTGTGTGAAGTCACAGCATGGAGGTGTGTGAAGTCAGAATTTAGATGTGTGAAGTCATGGAATGGAGGTGTGTGAAGTCACAATGCAGATGTGTGAACTCATAGAATGGAGGTGGGTGAAGTCACAATGCAGGTGTGTGAAGTCATAGAATGGAGTTGTGTGAACTCAGAAATGAGGTGTGTGAAGTCACAGAATAGAGGTGTGTGAAGTCACAGAATGGAGGTGTGTGAAGTCACAGAATGGAGGTGTGTGAATTCATAGAATGGAGGTGTGTGAAGTCACAATGCAGGTGTGTGAACTCATAGAATTGAGGTGTGTGAAGTCATAATGGAGGTGTGTGAAGACATAGAATGGAGGTGTGTGAAGTCACAGAATGGAGGTGTGTGAAGTCAAAATGGTGGTGTGTGAATTCACAAATGGAGGTGTGTGAAGTCAGAATGGAGCTGAGTGCAGTCTAGAATGGAAGTGGGTGAGGGCAGAATGGAAGTGTGTGAATTCGTAGAACGGAGGTGTGTGAAGTCAAAATTGTGGTGTGTGAATTCAGATATGGAGGTGTGTGAAGTCAGAATGGAGCTGAGTGAACTCATAGAATGGAGGTGGTTGAAGGCAGAATGGAAGTGTGTGAACTCGTAGAATGGAGGTGTGTGAGGTCATAATGGAGATGTGTGAAGTCATAGAATGGTGGTTTTTGATGTCAAAGAATGGAGTTGTGTAAAGTCATAGAATGGACGTGTGTGAACTCAGATTGGAGGTGTGTGAAATCACAGAAGGGAGGTTTGTCAACTCAGAAACGAGGTGTGTGAAGTCATAGAATGGAGGTGTGTGAAGTCACAGAATGAAGGTTTGTGAAGTCATAGAAGGAGGTGTCTGAAGTCACAGAACGGAGGTGTGTGAAGACACAGAATGGAGGTGTGTGAACTCAGAGAGGAGGTGTGTGAAGTCACAGAATGGAGGTGTGTGAAGTCATAGAATGGAAGTGTGTGAAGTCATAGAATGGAGGTGTGAGAAGTCAGAATGGAGGTGTGTGAAGTCACAGAATGGAGGTGAGTGAACCCAGAATGGAGGTGTGTGAAGTCACAGAGTGGAGGTTTGTGAAGTCATAAAATGGAGGTGTATGAAGTCATAGAATGGATGTTTCTGAAGTAAGAATGAAGGTGTGTGAAGTCATTGAATGGAGGTGTCTGAAGTCATAGAATGGATGTTGCTGAAGTAAGAATGAAGGTGTGTGAACTCATAGAATGGAGGTGTATGAACTCATAGAATGGAGGTGTGTGAATTCATGGAACGGAGGTGTGTGAAGTCAAAGAATGGAGGTGTATGATATCAAACAATGGAAGTGTGTGAAGTCATAGAATGGAGGTGTGTGAAGTCTTAGAATGGAGGTGTGTGAAGTCATAGAATGGAAGTGTGTGAAGTCACAGAAGGGAGGTGTGTGAAGTCACAGAATGGAGGTGTGTAAAGTCACAGAGTGGAGGTGTGTGAAGGCACAGAATGGAGGGGTGTGAAGTCAAAGAATGGAGGAATGTGAAGTCACAGAATGGAGATGTGTGAAGTCAGAATAGAGGTGTGCTAAGTCATAGAATGGAGGTGTGTGAAGTCAGAATGGAGCTGTGTGAACTCATAGAATGAAGGTGTGTGAAGTCACAATGGAGATGTGTGAAGTCATAGAATGGTGGTTTTTGAAGTCACAGAATGGAGGTGTGTCAAGTCACAGAGTGGAGGTGTGTGAAGGCACAGAATGAAGGGGTGTGAAGTCAAAGAATGGAGGAATGTGAAGTCATAGATTGGAGATGTGTGAAGTCAGAATAGAGGTGTGCGAAGTCATAGAATGGAGGTGTTTGAAGTCAGAATGGAGCTGTGTGAACTCATAGAATGAAGGTGTGTGAAGTCACAACGGAGATGTGTGAAGTCATAGAATGGTGGTTTTTGAAGTCACAGAATGGAGGTGTGTGAAGTCATAGAATGGAGGTGTGTGAAGTTAGATTAGAGGTAAGTGAAGTCACAAAATAGAGGTGTGTCAACTCAGAAATGAGGTATGTGAAGTCATATAATGGAGGTGTGTGAAGTCACAGAATTGAGGTGTGTGAAGTCAGAATGGAGGTGTGTGAATTCAGAATGGAGGTGTGTGAAGTCAGAGAATGGACGTGTGTGAAGTCACAATGCAGGTGTGTGAACTGATAGAACGTAGCTGTGTGAAGTCACAATGGAGGTGTGTGAAGTCATAGAATGGAGGTGTGTGAAGTCATAGAATTGAGGTGTGTGAAGTCACAATATGGAGGTGTGTGAAGTCATACAATGGAGGTGAGTAAAGTCAGAATGGAGGTGTGTGAAGTCACAGAATGGAGGTGTGTGACGTCATAAATGTTGGTGTGTGAAGTAATAGAATGGAGGTGTGAAGTCATAGAATGGAGGTGTGAAGTCACAGAATGGAGGTGTGTGAAGTCATAGAATGGTGGTTTTTGAAGTCAAAGAATGGAGGTGTGTGAAGTCATAGAATGGAGGTGTGTGAAGTTAGATTAGAGGTATGTGAAGTCACAAAATGGAGGTGTGTCATCTCAGAAATGAGGTATGTGAAGTTATAGAATGAAGGTGTGTGAAGTCACAGAATTGAGGTGTGTGAACTCACAATATGGAGGTGTGTGAAGTCATATAATGGAGGTGTGTGAAGTCACAGAATGGAGGTGTGTGAACTCAGAATGGAGGTGTGTGAAGTCACAGAATGGAGGTGTGTGAAATCATAGAATGGAGGTGTGTTAAGTCACAGAATGGAGGTGTGTGAAATCGTAGAATGGAGGTGTGTGAAGTCAGAGAATCAAGGTGTGTGAAGTCACAGAATGGAGGTGTGTGAACTCACAATGGAGGTAGGTGAAGTCACAGAATGGAGGTGTGTGAAGTCATAGAATGGAAGTGTGTGAAGTCATAGAATGTAGGTGTGTGATGTCAGAATGGAGGTGTGTGAAGTCACAGAATGGAGGTGTGTGACGTCATAAATGTTGGTGTGTGAAGTCATAGAATGGAGGTGTGAAGTCATAGAATGGAGGTGTGAAGTCACAGAATGGAGGTGTGTGAAGTCACAGAAGGCAGGTGTGTGAAGTCAGAGAATAGAGTTGTGAGAAGTCACAATGGAGGTGTGTGAATTAATAGAATGGAGGTGTGTGAAGTCAAACAATGGAAGTGTGTGAAGTCATAGAATGGATGTGTGTGAAGTCAAAATGGAGGTGTGTGAAGTCAGAGAATGGCGGTGTGTGAAGTCAAAGAATGGACGTGTGTGAAGTCAAAATTGTGGTGTGTGAAATCACAAATGCAGGTGTGTAAAGTCACAGAATGGAGGTGTGTGAAGTCACAATGGAGGTGTGTGAAGTCAAAGAATGGATGTGTGTGAAGTCATAGACTGGAGGTGTATGAAGTCATGAAATGGAGGTTTGTGAAGTCAAACATTGGAAGCGTGTGAAGTTACAGAATGGAGGTGTGTGAAGTCATAGAATGGATGTGTGTGAAATCAGAGAATTGAGGTGTGTGAAGTCAGAATGCAGGTGTGTGAAGTCATAGAATGGAGGTGTGTGAAGTCATAGAATGGAGGTGGGTGAAGTCATAGATTGGAAGCGTGTGAAGTCATAGAATGGAGGTGTGTGAAGTCATAGATTGAAGGTGTGGGTAGTCATAGTATGGAGGTGTGTGAAGTCACAGAATGGAGGTGTGTGAAGTCACAGAATGGAGTTGTGTGAAGTCACAATGGAGGAGTGTGAAGTCATAGGATGGAGGTGTGTGAAATAAAGAATGGAGGTGTGTGAAGTCACAGAATGGATTGTGTGTGAAATCACAGATGGAGGTGTGTGAAGTCATAGAATGGAGGTTTGTGAAGTCATAGAATGGAGGTGTGTGAAGTTACAGAATGCATGTGTGAAGTCAAAATAGAGGTGTGCGAAGTCATATAATGGAGGTGTGTGAAGTCAGAATGGAGCTGTGTGAAGTCATAGAATGGATGTGTGTGAAGTCAGAATGGAGGTGTGTGAACTCATAGAACGGAGGTGTATGAAGTCACAATGGAGGTGTGTGAAGTCACAGAATGGATGTGTGTGAACTCAGAAAGGAGGTGTGTGATGTCATAGAATGGAGGTCTGTAAAGTCATAGAATGGAGGTGTGTGAAATCATAGAATGGAGGTGTGTGAAGTCACAGAATTGAGGTGTGTGAAGACAGAATGGAGGTGTGTTAAGTCAGAATGGAAGTGTGTGAAGTCAGATGATGGAGGTTTGTGAAGTCACAATGCAGGAGTGTAAACTCATAGAATGGAGGTGTGTGAAGTAACAATGTAGGTTTCTGAAGTCATAGAATGGAGGTGTGTGAAGTCATAGAATGGAGGTTTGTGAAGTAAGAATAGAGGTGTGTGAAGTCACCGAACGGAGTTGTGTGAGCTCAGAATGGAGGTGTGTGAAGACAGAGAATGGAGGTGTTTGAAGTCATAGAATGGAGGTGTGTGAAGTCACAGAATGGAGGTATCTGAAGTCAGAATCGAGGTGTAAAGTCATAGAATAGAGGTGGGTGAGGTCATACAAAGGAGGTGTGGGAAGTCATAGAATGGAGCAGTGTGAAGTCATAGAATGGAGGTGAGTGAAATCACAGATTCGAGGTCTGTGAAGTCATAGAATGCAGATGTGTGAAGTCAGAATGGAGGTGTGTGAAGTCAAAGAATGGAGGTGTGTGAACTCATAGAATGGAGGTGTGTGTCGTCACAATGGAAGTGTGTGAAGTCACAGAATTGAGATGTGTGAACTCAGAATGGAGGTGTGTGAAGTCATAGATGGAGGTGTGTGAAGTCATAGTATGGAGGTGTGTGAAATCATAGAATGGAGTTTTGTGAATTCACAGAATGGAGGAGTGTGAAGTCAGAATGGCGGAGTGTGAAGTCATAGAATGGAGGTGTGTGAAGTTAGAATGGAGGTGTGTGAACTCATAGAATGGAGGTGTGTGAAGTCATAATGCAGGTGTGTGAACACATGGAATGGAGTTGTGTGAAGTCACAGAATGGAGGTGTGTGAAGTCATAGAATGGAGGTGTGTGAAGTCATAGAATGGATGTTTGTGAATTAAGAATGAAGGTGTGTGAAGTCATAGAATGGAAGTGTGTGAAGTCAGAGTATGGAGGTGTGTGAAGTCATAGAATGGAGCTGTGTGAATTCAGAATGGAGGTGTGTAAAGTCATCGAATGGAGGTGTGTGCAGTCATAGAATGGATGTTTCTGAAGTAGGAATGAAGGTGTGTGAAGTCATAGAATGGAGGTGTGTGAAGTCAAAATGGAGGTGTGTGAACTCAAAGAATGGAGGTGTGTGAACTCATAGAATGGAGGTGTGTGAAGTCATGGAATGGAGGTGTGTGAAGTCCAAGAATGGAGGTGTGTGAAGTCAAACAATGGAGGTGTGTGAAGTCACAGAATGGAGGTGTTTGAAGTCACAGAATGGAGGTGTGTGAAGCCAAAATGGTGGTGTGTGAATTCACAAACGGAGGTGTGTGAAGTCAGAAGGCAGCTGAGTGAAGTCATAGAATGGAGGTGGGTGAAGGCAGAAGGGAAGTGTGTGAACTCATAGAATGGAGGTGTGTGAAGTCAAAATGGAGGTGTGTGAAGTCATAGAATGGTGGTTTTTGATGTCAAAAATGGAGGTGTGTGAAGTCATAGACTGGAGGTGTGTGAACTCAGATTGGAGGTGTGTGAAATCACAGAAAGCAGGTGTGTCAACTCCGAAACGAGGTGTGTGAAGTCATAGAATTGAGGTGTGTGAAGTCATAGAATCGAAGTGTGTGAAATCATAGAATGGAGGTGTGTGAAGTCAGAATGGAGATGTGTGAAGTCATAGAATGTAGGTGTGTGAAGTCACAATGCAGGTGTGTGAACTCATAGAATTGAGGTGGGTGAAGTCACAGTGCAGGTGTGTGAAGTCATAGAATAGAGGTGTGTGAAGTCATAGAATGGAGGTGTGTGAAGTCACAGAATGGTGGTGTGTGCAGTCATAGAATGGAGGTGTGTGAAGTCATAGAATGGAGGAGTGTTAAGTCATAGAATGGAGGTGTGGAAGTCACAGAATGGAGGTGTGTGAAGTCACAGAATGGAGGTGTGTGAACTGAGAATGGAGGTGTGTGAAGTCACAGAATGGAGGTGTGTGAAGTCATACAATGGAGGTGTGTGAAGTCACAGAATGGAGGGGTGTGAATTCATAGAATGGAGGTGTGTGAAGTCATAGAATGGAGGTGTGTGAAGTCACATAATGGAGGTGTGTGAAGTCACAGAATGGAGGTGTGTGAAGACACAGAATGGAAGTGGGTGAACTCACAATGGAGGTGTGTGAAGTCACAGAATGGAGGTGTTTGAATTCATAGAAGGGAGGTTTGTGAAGTCATAGAATGTAGGCGTGTGAAGTCACAGAATGGAAGTGTGTGAAGTCAAAATGGAGGTGTGTGAAGTCAGAGAATGGAGGTGTGTGAAGTCAATGAATGGACTAGTGTGAAGTCAAAATTGTGGTGTGTGAAGTCAAAGAATGAATGTGTGTGAAGTCACAGAATGGAGGTGTGTGAAGTCAAAATGGAGGTGTGTGAGTTCATAGAATGGATGCTTCTGAAGTAAGAATGAAGGTGTGTGAAGTCATAGAATGGAGGTGTGTGAAGTCATAGAATGGAGGTGTGTGAAGTCACAGAATGGAGGTGTGTGAAGTCAGAATGGAGCTGTGAAGTCATAGAATAGAGGTGGGTGAAGTCATAGAAAGGAGTTGTGGGAAGTAATAGAATAGAGGAGTGTGAAGTCATAGAATGGAGGTGAGTGAAGTCACAGATTCGAGGTCTGTGAAGACATAGAATGGAGCTGTGTGATGTCAGAATTGAGGAGTGTGAAGTCCTAGAATGGACGTGTGTGAACTCATAGAATGGAGGTGTGTGACGTCACAATGGAAGTGTGTGAAGTCACAGAATGGAGGTGTGTGAAGTCATATATTGGAGGTGTGTGAAGTCAGAATGGAGTTGTGTGAAGTCACAGAATGGAGGTGTGTGAACTCAGAATGGAGGTGTTTGAAGTCATAGATGGAGGTGTGTGAAGTCACAGTATGGAGGTGTGTGAAATCATAGAATGGAATTTTGTGAATTCACAGAATGGAGCTGTGTGAAGTCAGAATGGAGGAGTGTGAAGTCATAGAATGGAGGTGTGTGAAGTCACAATGGAGGTGTATGAACTCATAGAATGGACGTGTGTGAAGTCACAATGGAGGTGTGTGAAGACATAGAATGGAGGTGTGTGAAGTCACAGAATGGAGGAGTGTGAAGTCATAGAATGGAGGTGTGTGAAGTCATAGAATGGTGGTGTGTGAAGTCATAGAATGGATGTTTCTGAAGTAAGAATGAAGGTGTGTGAAG
The DNA here is from genome assembly GCA_024803745.1 of Megascapheus bottae. Lineage (NCBI taxonomy): Eukaryota > Metazoa > Chordata > Mammalia > Rodentia > Geomyidae > Megascapheus > Megascapheus bottae. The sequence continues at coordinate 11,590 of JANJXV010001180.1, read as the reverse complement.
CCATGGAATGGAGGTGTGTGAAGTCAAAATGGAGGTGTGTGAACTCATACAATGGAGGTGTGTGAAGTCACAGAATGGAGGTGTGTGAAGTCAGAATGGAGGTGTGAAGTCATAGAATGGGGGTGGGTGAAGTCATGGAAAGGAGCTGTGGGAAGTCATAGAATGGAGAAGTGTGAAGTCATAGAGTGGAGATGAGTGAAGTCACATATTCAAAGTCTGTGAAGTCATAGAATGGAGGTTTGTGAAGTCAGAATGGAGGTGTGTGAACTCATAGAATGGAGGTGTGTGAAGTCACAATGGAGGTGTGTGAAGTCAAAGAATGGAGGTATTTGAAGTCACAGAAAGGAGGTGTGTGAAGTCATAGAATGGAGGTGTGTGAAGTCAGAATGGAGGTGTGTGAAGTCACAGAATGGAGGTGTGTGAAGTCAGGGAATGGAGGTGTGTGAAGTCACAGAATGGAGGTGTGTGAACACAGAATGAAGGTGTGTGAAGTCACAGAATGGAGGTATGTGAAGTCCTAGAATGGAAGTGTGTGAAGTCATAGAATGGAGGTGTGTGAAGTAAGAATGGAGGTGTGTGAAGTCAGAGAATGGAGGTGTTTGAAGTCATAGAATGGAGGTGTGTGAAGTCATAGAATGGAGGTGTGTGAAGTCACAGAATGGAGGTGTGTGAAGTCACGGTATGGAGGTGTGTGAAGTCACAGAATGGAGGTGTGTGAACTCAGAATGGAGGTGTGAGAAGTCACAGAATGGAGGTGTGTGAAGTCATAGAATGGAAGTGTGTGAAGTCATAGAATGGAGGTTTGTGAAGTAAGAATGGAGGTGTGTGAAATCACCGAATGGAGTTGTGTGAACTCAGAATGGAGGTGTGTGAATTCACAGAATGGAGGTTTGTGAAGGCATAGAATGGAGTTGTGTGAGGTCATAGGATGGATGTTTCTGAAGTAAGAATGAAGGTGTGTGAAGTCATAGAATGGAGGTGTGTGAAGTCATAGAATGGAGGTGTGTGAAGTCAAAGAATGGAGGTATCTGAAGTCAGAATGGAGGTGTGAAGTCATCTAATAGAGGTGGGTGAAGTCATAGAAAGGAGGTGTGGGAAGTCATAGAATGGAGCAGTGTGAAGTCATAGAGTGGAGGTGAGTGAAGTCACAGATTCGAGGTCTGTGAAGTCATAGAATAGAGGTGTGTGAAGTCAGAATGGAGGTGTGTGAAGTCATAGAATGGAGGTATGTGAACTCATAGAATGGAGGTTTGTGATGTCACAATGGAAGTGTGTGAAGTCACAGAATGGAGTTGTGTGAAGTCAGAATTTAGATGTGTGAAGTCATGGAATGGAGGTGTGTGAAGTCACAGAATGGAGGTGTGTGAACTCAGATTGGAGGTGTGTGAAGTCATAGATGGAGGTGTGTGACGTCATAGTATGGAGGTGTGTGAAATCATAGAATGGAGTTTTGTGAATTCACAGAATGAAAGAGTGTGAAGTCAGAATGGCGAAGTGTGAAGTCATAGAATGGAGGTGTGTGAAGTTAGAATGGAGGTGTGTGAACTCATAGAACGGAGGTGTGTGAAGTCATCATGGAGGTGTGTGAAGACATAGAATGGAGGTATGTGAAGTCACAGAATGGAGGTTTGTTAAGTCAAAATGGTGGTGTGTGAATTCACAAATGGAGTTGTGTGAAGTCAGAATGGAGCTGAGTGCAGTCTAGAATGGAGGTGGGTGAGGGCAGAATGGAAGTGTGTGAACTCGTAGAATGGAGGTGTGTGAAGTCAAAATGGAGGTGTGTGAAGTCATAGAATGGTGGTTTTTGATGTCAAGGAATGGAGGTGTGTGAAGTCATAGACGGAAGGTGTGTGAACTCAGATTGGAGGTGTGTGAAATCACAGAAAGCAGGTGTGTCAACTCAGAAACGAGGTGTGTGAAGTCATAGAATGGAGGTGTGTGAAGTCATGGAATCGAAGTATGTGAAATCATAGAATGGAGGTTTGTGAAGTCAGAATGGAGATGTGTGAAGTCATAGAATGGAGGTGTGTGAAGTCACAATGCAGGTGTGTGAACTCATAGAATTGAGGTGGGTGAAGTCACAATGCAGGTGTGTGAAGTCTTAGAATGGAGGTGTGTGAAGTCATAGAATGGAGGTGGTGAAGTGACAGAATGGAGGTGTGTGAAGTTATAAAATGTAGGTGTGTGAAGTCACAGAATGATGGTGTGTGAAGTCATACAATGGAGGGGTGTGAAGTCATAGAATGGAGGTGTGTTAAGTCATAGAATGGAGGTGTGGAAGTCACAGAATGGAGGTGTGTGAAGTCACAGAATGGAGGTGTGTGAACTGAGAATGGAGATGTGTGAAGTCACAGAATGGAGGTGGGTGAAGTCATACAATGGACGTGTGTGAAATCACAGAATGGAGGGGTGTGAATTCATAGAAGGGAGGTGTGTGAAGTCATAGAATGGAGGGGTGTGAAGTCACATAATGTAGGTGTGTGAAGTCACAGAATGGAGGTGTGTGAAGTCACAGAATGGAAGTGGGTGAACTCACAATGGAGGTGTGTGAAGTCACAGAATGGAGGTGTGTGAATTCATAGAAGGGAGGTGTGTGAAGTCATAGAATGGAGGTGTGTGAAGTCACAGAATGGAAGTGTTTGAAGTCAAAATGGAGGTGTGTGAAGTCAGAGAATGGAGGTGTGTGAAGTCAATGAATGGACTTGTGTGAAGTCAAATTGTGGTGTGTGAAGTCAAAGAATGGATGTGTGTGAAGTCACAGAATGGAGGAGTGTGAAGTCAAAATGGAGGTGTGTGAAGTCAAAGAATGGATGGGTTTGAAGTCATAGAATGGAGGTGTATGAAGTCATGGAATGGAGGTTTGTGAAGTCAAATATTGGAAGTGTGTGAAGTTGCAGAATGGAGGTGTGTGAAGTCATAGAATGGAGGTGTGTGAAGTCAGAGAATGGAGGTGTGTGAAGTCAGAATGCAGGTGTGTGAAGTCATAGAATGGAGATGTGTGAAGTTATAGAATGGAGGTGTGAGAAGTCATTGATTGGAAGTGTGTGAAGTCATAGATTGGAGGTGTGTGAAGTCACAGAGGGAGGTGTGTGAAGTCACAGAATGGAGTTCTGTGAAGTCACAGTGGAGGTGTGTGAATCATAGAATGGAGGTGTGTGAAGTCAAAGAATGGAGGTGTGTGAAGTCACAGCATGGAGGTGTGTGAAGTCAGAATTTAGATGTGTGAAGTCATGGAATGGAGGTGTGTGAAGTCACAATGCAGATGTGTGAACTCATAGAATGGAGGTGGGTGAAGTCACAATGCAGGTGTGTGAAGTCATAGAATGGAGTTGTGTGAACTCAGAAATGAGGTGTGTGAAGTCACAGAATAGAGGTGTGTGAAGTCACAGAATGGAGGTGTGTGAAGTCACAGAATGGAGGTGTGTGAATTCATAGAATGGAGGTGTGTGAAGTCACAATGCAGGTGTGTGAACTCATAGAATTGAGGTGTGTGAAGTCATAATGGAGGTGTGTGAAGACATAGAATGGAGGTGTGTGAAGTCACAGAATGGAGGTGTGTGAAGTCAAAATGGTGGTGTGTGAATTCACAAATGGAGGTGTGTGAAGTCAGAATGGAGCTGAGTGCAGTCTAGAATGGAAGTGGGTGAGGGCAGAATGGAAGTGTGTGAATTCGTAGAACGGAGGTGTGTGAAGTCAAAATTGTGGTGTGTGAATTCAGATATGGAGGTGTGTGAAGTCAGAATGGAGCTGAGTGAACTCATAGAATGGAGGTGGTTGAAGGCAGAATGGAAGTGTGTGAACTCGTAGAATGGAGGTGTGTGAGGTCATAATGGAGATGTGTGAAGTCATAGAATGGTGGTTTTTGATGTCAAAGAATGGAGTTGTGTAAAGTCATAGAATGGACGTGTGTGAACTCAGATTGGAGGTGTGTGAAATCACAGAAGGGAGGTTTGTCAACTCAGAAACGAGGTGTGTGAAGTCATAGAATGGAGGTGTGTGAAGTCACAGAATGAAGGTTTGTGAAGTCATAGAAGGAGGTGTCTGAAGTCACAGAACGGAGGTGTGTGAAGACACAGAATGGAGGTGTGTGAACTCAGAGAGGAGGTGTGTGAAGTCACAGAATGGAGGTGTGTGAAGTCATAGAATGGAAGTGTGTGAAGTCATAGAATGGAGGTGTGTGAAGTCAGAATGGAGGTGTGTGAAGTCACAGAATGGAGGTGTGTGAACCCAGAATGGAGGTGTGTGAAGTCACAGAGTGGAGGTTTGTGAAGTCATAAAATGGAGGTGTATGAAGTCATAGAATGGATGTTTCTGAAGTAAGAATGAAGGTGTGTGAAGTCATTGAATGGAGGTGTCTGAAGTCATAGAATGGATGTTGCTGAAGTAAGAATGAAGGTGTGTGAACTCATAGAATGGAGGTGTATGAACTCATAGAATGGAGGTGTGTGAATTCATGGAACGGAGGTGTGTGAAGTCAAAGAATGGAGGTGTATGATATCAAACAATGGAAGTGTGTGAAGTCATAGAATGGAGGTGTGTGAAGTCTTAGAATGGAGGTGTGTGAAGTCATAGAATGGAAGTGTGTGAAGTCACAGAAGGGAGGTGTGTGAAGTCACAGAATGGAGGTGTGTAAAGTCACAGAGTGGAGGTGTGTGAAGGCACAGAATGGAGGGGTGTGAAGTCAAAGAATGGAGGAATGTGAAGTCACAGAATGGAGATGTGTGAAGTCAGAATAGAGGTGTGCTAAGTCATAGAATGGAGGTGTGTGAAGTCAGAATGGAGCTGTGTGAACTCATAGAATGAAGGTGTGTGAAGTCACAATGGAGATGTGTGAAGTCATAGAATGGTGGTTTTTGAAGTCACAGAATGGAGGTGTGTCAAGTCACAGAGTGGAGGTGTGTGAAGGCACAGAATGAAGGGGTGTGAAGTCAAAGAATGGAGGAATGTGAAGTCATAGATTGGAGATGTGTGAAGTCAGAATAGAGGTGTGCGAAGTCATAGAATGGAGGTGTTTGAAGTCAGAATGGAGCTGTGTGAACTCATAGAATGAAGGTGTGTGAAGTCACAACGGAGATGTGTGAAGTCATAGAATGGTGGTTTTTGAAGTCACAGAATGGAGGTGTGTGAAGTCATAGAATGGAGGTGTGTGAAGTTAGATTAGAGGTAAGTGAAGTCACAAAATAGAGGTGTGTCAACTCAGAAATGAGGTATGTGAAGTCATATAATGGAGGTGTGTGAAGTCACAGAATTGAGGTGTGTGAAGTCAGAATGGAGGTGTGTGAATTCAGAATGGAGGTGTGTGAAGTCAGAGAATGGACGTGTGTGAAGTCACAATGCAGGTGTGTGAACTGATAGAACGTAGCTGTGTGAAGTCACAATGGAGGTGTGTGAAGTCATAGAATGGAGGTGTGTGAAGTCATAGAATTGAGGTGTGTGAAGTCACAATATGGAGGTGTGTGAAGTCATACAATGGAGGTGAGTAAAGTCAGAATGGAGGTGTGTGAAGTCACAGAATGGAGGTGTGTGACGTCATAAATGTTGGTGTGTGAAGTAATAGAATGGAGGTGTGAAGTCATAGAATGGAGGTGTGAAGTCACAGAATGGAGGTGTGTGAAGTCATAGAATGGTGGTTTTTGAAGTCAAAGAATGGAGGTGTGTGAAGTCATAGAATGGAGGTGTGTGAAGTTAGATTAGAGGTATGTGAAGTCACAAAATGGAGGTGTGTCATCTCAGAAATGAGGTATGTGAAGTTATAGAATGAAGGTGTGTGAAGTCACAGAATTGAGGTGTGTGAACTCACAATATGGAGGTGTGTGAAGTCATATAATGGAGGTGTGTGAAGTCACAGAATGGAGGTGTGTGAACTCAGAATGGAGGTGTGTGAAGTCACAGAATGGAGGTGTGTGAAATCATAGAATGGAGGTGTGTTAAGTCACAGAATGGAGGTGTGTGAAATCGTAGAATGGAGGTGTGTGAAGTCAGAGAATCAAGGTGTGTGAAGTCACAGAATGGAGGTGTGTGAACTCACAATGGAGGTAGGTGAAGTCACAGAATGGAGGTGTGTGAAGTCATAGAATGGAAGTGTGTGAAGTCATAGAATGTAGGTGTGTGATGTCAGAATGGAGGTGTGTGAAGTCACAGAATGGAGGTGTGTGACGTCATAAATGTTGGTGTGTGAAGTCATAGAATGGAGGTGTGAAGTCATAGAATGGAGGTGTGAAGTCACAGAATGGAGGTGTGTGAAGTCACAGAAGGCAGGTGTGTGAAGTCAGAGAATAGAGTTGTGAGAAGTCACAATGGAGGTGTGTGAATTAATAGAATGGAGGTGTGTGAAGTCAAACAATGGAAGTGTGTGAAGTCATAGAATGGATGTGTGTGAAGTCAAAATGGAGGTGTGTGAAGTCAGAGAATGGCGGTGTGTGAAGTCAAAGAATGGACGTGTGTGAAGTCAAAATTGTGGTGTGTGAAATCACAAATGCAGGTGTGTAAAGTCACAGAATGGAGGTGTGTGAAGTCACAATGGAGGTGTGTGAAGTCAAAGAATGGATGTGTGTGAAGTCATAGACTGGAGGTGTATGAAGTCATGAAATGGAGGTTTGTGAAGTCAAACATTGGAAGCGTGTGAAGTTACAGAATGGAGGTGTGTGAAGTCATAGAATGGATGTGTGTGAAATCAGAGAATTGAGGTGTGTGAAGTCAGAATGCAGGTGTGTGAAGTCATAGAATGGAGGTGTGTGAAGTCATAGAATGGAGGTGGGTGAAGTCATAGATTGGAAGCGTGTGAAGTCATAGAATGGAGGTGTGTGAAGTCATAGATTGAAGGTGTGGGTAGTCATAGTATGGAGGTGTGTGAAGTCACAGAATGGAGGTGTGTGAAGTCACAGAATGGAGTTGTGTGAAGTCACAATGGAGGAGTGTGAAGTCATAGGATGGAGGTGTGTGAAATAAAGAATGGAGGTGTGTGAAGTCACAGAATGGATTGTGTGTGAAATCACAGATGGAGGTGTGTGAAGTCATAGAATGGAGGTTTGTGAAGTCATAGAATGGAGGTGTGTGAAGTTACAGAATGCATGTGTGAAGTCAAAATAGAGGTGTGCGAAGTCATATAATGGAGGTGTGTGAAGTCAGAATGGAGCTGTGTGAAGTCATAGAATGGATGTGTGTGAAGTCAGAATGGAGGTGTGTGAACTCATAGAACGGAGGTGTATGAAGTCACAATGGAGGTGTGTGAAGTCACAGAATGGATGTGTGTGAACTCAGAAAGGAGGTGTGTGATGTCATAGAATGGAGGTCTGTAAAGTCATAGAATGGAGGTGTGTGAAATCATAGAATGGAGGTGTGTGAAGTCACAGAATTGAGGTGTGTGAAGACAGAATGGAGGTGTGTTAAGTCAGAATGGAAGTGTGTGAAGTCAGATGATGGAGGTTTGTGAAGTCACAATGCAGGAGTGTAAACTCATAGAATGGAGGTGTGTGAAGTAACAATGTAGGTTTCTGAAGTCATAGAATGGAGGTGTGTGAAGTCATAGAATGGAGGTTTGTGAAGTAAGAATAGAGGTGTGTGAAGTCACCGAACGGAGTTGTGTGAGCTCAGAATGGAGGTGTGTGAAGACAGAGAATGGAGGTGTTTGAAGTCATAGAATGGAGGTGTGTGAAGTCACAGAATGGAGGTATCTGAAGTCAGAATCGAGGTGTAAAGTCATAGAATAGAGGTGGGTGAGGTCATACAAAGGAGGTGTGGGAAGTCATAGAATGGAGCAGTGTGAAGTCATAGAATGGAGGTGAGTGAAATCACAGATTCGAGGTCTGTGAAGTCATAGAATGCAGATGTGTGAAGTCAGAATGGAGGTGTGTGAAGTCAAAGAATGGAGGTGTGTGAACTCATAGAATGGAGGTGTGTGTCGTCACAATGGAAGTGTGTGAAGTCACAGAATTGAGATGTGTGAACTCAGAATGGAGGTGTGTGAAGTCATAGATGGAGGTGTGTGAAGTCATAGTATGGAGGTGTGTGAAATCATAGAATGGAGTTTTGTGAATTCACAGAATGGAGGAGTGTGAAGTCAGAATGGCGGAGTGTGAAGTCATAGAATGGAGGTGTGTGAAGTTAGAATGGAGGTGTGTGAACTCATAGAATGGAGGTGTGTGAAGTCATAATGCAGGTGTGTGAACACATGGAATGGAGTTGTGTGAAGTCACAGAATGGAGGTGTGTGAAGTCATAGAATGGAGGTGTGTGAAGTCATAGAATGGATGTTTGTGAAGTAAGAATGAAGGTGTGTGAAGTCATAGAATGGAAGTGTGTGAAGTCAGAGTATGGAGGTGTGTGAAGTCATAGAATGGAGCTGTGTGAATTCAGAATGGAGGTGTGTAAAGTCATCGAATGGAGGTGTGTGCAGTCATAGAATGGATGTTTCTGAAGTAGGAATGAAGGTGTGTGAAGTCATAGAATGGAGGTGTGTGAAGTCAAAATGGAGGTGTGTGAACTCAAAGAATGGAGGTGTGTGAACTCATAGAATGGAGGTGTGTGAAGTCATGGAATGGAGGTGTGTGAAGTCCAAGAATGGAGGTGTGTGAAGTCAAACAATGGAGGTGTGTGAAGTCACAGAATGGAGGTGTTTGAAGTCACAGAATGGAGGTGTGTGAAGCCAAAATGGTGGTGTGTGAATTCACAAACGGAGGTGTGTGAAGTCAGAAGGCAGCTGAGTGAAGTCATAGAATGGAGGTGGGTGAAGGCAGAAGGGAAGTGTGTGAACTCATAGAATGGAGGTGTGTGAAGTCAAAATGGAGGTGTGTGAAGTCATAGAATGGTGGTTTTTGATGTCAAAAATGGAGGTGTGTGAAGTCATAGACTGGAGGTGTGTGAACTCAGATTGGAGGTGTGTGAAATCACAGAAAGCAGGTGTGTCAACTCCGAAACGAGGTGTGTGAAGTCATAGAATTGAGGTGTGTGAAGTCATAGAATCGAAGTGTGTGAAATCATAGAATGGAGGTGTGTGAAGTCAGAATGGAGATGTGTGAAGTCATAGAATGTAGGTGTGTGAAGTCACAATGCAGGTGTGTGAACTCATAGAATTGAGGTGGGTGAAGTCACAGTGCAGGTGTGTGAAGTCATAGAATAGAGGTGTGTGAAGTCATAGAATGGAGGTGTGTGAAGTCACAGAATGGTGGTGTGTGCAGTCATAGAATGGAGGTGTGTGAAGTCATAGAATGGAGGAGTGTTAAGTCATAGAATGGAGGTGTGGAAGTCACAGAATGGAGGTGTGTGAAGTCACAGAATGGAGGTGTGTGAACTGAGAATGGAGGTGTGTGAAGTCACAGAATGGAGGTGTGTGAAGTCATACAATGGAGGTGTGTGAAGTCACAGAATGGAGGGGTGTGAATTCATAGAATGGAGGTGTGTGAAGTCATAGAATGGAGGTGTGTGAAGTCACATAATGGAGGTGTGTGAAGTCACAGAATGGAGGTGTGTGAAGACACAGAATGGAAGTGGGTGAACTCACAATGGAGGTGTGTGAAGTCACAGAATGGAGGTGTTTGAATTCATAGAAGGGAGGTTTGTGAAGTCATAGAATGTAGGCGTGTGAAGTCACAGAATGGAAGTGTGTGAAGTCAAAATGGAGGTGTGTGAAGTCAGAGAATGGAGGTGTGTGAAGTCAATGAATGGACTAGTGTGAAGTCAAAATTGTGGTGTGTGAAGTCAAAGAATGAATGTGTGTGAAGTCACAGAATGGAGGTGTGTGAAGTCAAAATGGAGGTGTGTGAGTTCATAGAATGGATGCTTCTGAAGTAAGAATGAAGGTGTGTGAAGTCATAGAATGGAGGTGTGTGAAGTCATAGAATGGAGGTGTGTGAAGTCACAGAATGGAGGTGTGTGAAGTCAGAATGGAGCTGTGAAGTCATAGAATAGAGGTGGGTGAAGTCATAGAAAGGAGTTGTGGGAAGTAATAGAATAGAGGAGTGTGAAGTCATAGAATGGAGGTGAGTGAAGTCACAGATTCGAGGTCTGTGAAGACATAGAATGGAGCTGTGTGATGTCAGAATTGAGGAGTGTGAAGTCCTAGAATGGACGTGTGTGAACTCATAGAATGGAGGTGTGTGACGTCACAATGGAAGTGTGTGAAGTCACAGAATGGAGGTGTGTGAAGTCATATATTGGAGGTGTGTGAAGTCAGAATGGAGTTGTGTGAAGTCACAGAATGGAGGTGTGTGAACTCAGAATGGAGGTGTTTGAAGTCATAGATGGAGGTGTGTGAAGTCACAGTATGGAGGTGTGTGAAATCATAGAATGGAATTTTGTGAATTCACAGAATGGAGCTGTGTGAAGTCAGAATGGAGGAGTGTGAAGTCATAGAATGGAGGTGTGTGAAGTCACAATGGAGGTGTATGAACTCATAGAATGGACGTGTGTGAAGTCACAATGGAGGTGTGTGAAGACATAGAATGGAGGTGTGTGAAGTCACAGAATGGAGGAGTGTGAAGTCATAGAATGGAGGTGTGTGAAGTCATAGAATGGTGGTGTGTGAAGTCATAGAATGGATGTTTCTGAAGTAAGAATGAAGGTGTGTGAAGCCATGGAATGGAGGTGTGTGAAGTCAAAATGGAGGTGTGTGAACTCATACAATGGAGGTGTGTGAAGTCACAGAATGGAGGTGTGTGAAGTCAGAATGGAGGTGTGAAGTCATAGAATGGGGGGTGGGTGAAGTCATGGAAAGGAGCTGTGGGAAGTCATAGAATGGAGAAGTGTGAAGTCATAGAGTGGAGATGAGTGAAGTCACATATTCAAAGTCTGTGAAGTCATAGAATGGAGGTTTGTGAAGTCAGAATGGAGGTGTGTGAACTCATAGAATGGAGGTGTGTGAAGTCACAATGGAGGTGTGTGAAGTCAAAGAATGGAGGTATTTGAAGTCACAGAAAGGAGGTGTGTGAAGTCATAGAATGGAGGTGTGTGAAGTCAGAATGGAGGTGTGTGAAGTCACAGAATGGAGGTGTGTGAAGTCAGGGAATGGAGGTGTGTGAAGTCACAGAATGGAGGGTGTGAACACAGAATGAAGGTGTGTGAAGTCACAGAATGGAGGTATGTGAAGTCCTAGAATGGAAGTGTGTGAAGTCATAGAATGGAGGTGTGTGAAGTAAGAATGGAGGTGTGTGAAGTCAGAGAATGGAGGTGTTTGAAGTCATAGAATGGAGGTGTGTGAAGTCATAGAATGGAGGTGTGTGAAGTCACAGAATGGAGGTGTGTGAAGTCACGGTATGGAGGTGTGTGAAGTCACAGAATGGAGGTGTGTGAACTCAGAATGGAGGTGTGAGAAGTCACAGAATGGAGGTGTGTGAAGTCATAGAATGGAAGTGTGTGAAGTCATAGAATGGAGGTTTGTGAAGTAAGAATGGAGGTGTGTGAAATCACCGAATGGAGTTGTGTGAACTCAGAATGGAGGTGTGTGAATTCACAGAATGGAGGTTTGTGAAGGCATAGAATGGAGTTGTGTGAGGTCATAGGATGGATGTTTCTGAAGTAAGAATGAAGGTGTGTGAAGTCATAGAATGGAGGTGTGTGAAGTCATAGAATGGAGGTGTGTGAAGTCAAAGAATGGA